>JAZHYW010012447.1:0-20422 GCA_037355805.1 Ixodes ricinus
TGTAACGTGATGGCCAAAAAGCGACAGCGTTCGGTCTTAGGCTACCATTTTTATCTCCATTCGCGTTGTTCTGGCACGCGCTCCCAGAGCGCGCGTCTTCTTCTTTGCCGTGGCGATACCAGCGATCATCACACTATCCCCCTTCACGAGGAAGTTGCCGTCCCGGCACTAGGCTTCTCACGCTAGGGGCACTCAATCGCGATACCGCGCGGGTCGACTCAATGTTTCTCGTGGTCGAAGGATGTATCGCTTTTCTGGCTCTGCCTGCTGTGGCACGTCTACGGGCAAGTCCGTTGGAGTGACGTCATCGGGGGGCAACAGAATGACTGGAAGTTGATCGTCGTCCAGGAGGTCGGCATCGTTTGCTGGCGGCGTATTGTGCTGGCCTCCGTCGGTGCCCTGGTCCCCGTTTTCCTCTGCTTGGTCGTCGACGTGAAGCTCGTTGTCGAGGATGTCTAACAGCGGTGGGTTCTCAAGAGCGTCGGCCAGTTGCGGATCCTCGGCTGCTTGTACCGGTGGTAGACGTTCGACCGCATCGAAGTACTGATCATCACCTTCAAGGTCTATTATGTCTGGGTAGTCGGGGACTGCTGGGGGAATAGGAGCCGGGTCATTATTTTCGTTTTCTGTGATTATTATATCCGGGAAGTCTTTGAGTGCAGGTGCAGGTGGAGGCAGGTTGTTATCCGTGACGTGTGATAACGTCCTGGCAGGCAACAAGACTGGCTCCTTCCCATCGGCTACCCGCTTCAAACGGTTGTGGTGTACAACCCGCCGCTTTCTTTTTCCTGTTTCTTCCTGGATTTTGTACACGTTGTTAGGTAGCTTCTTGAGGACTACATATGGACCCAACCATGGCAAATATAACTTTGAGGACTGTCCTCGCGGCACAGCGGGTGAATGTAGAAGAACTCTGTCGCCAGGTTTGTAGTCTTCTTCGCTGATCGTGCTGTCGTAGTGGCGCTTCTGTGCATCCTTTGCTTTCATGTCGTTCACGATTGCATGGTCGCGAGCCTTTTGTAATGATGTCCGTAGACGCGATGCGTGTTGTTCGTAACCGGACATCGACGCCATGTTAGTGTGGCCGTGCACGTCGAGTAGCATGTCAGCTGGGATATTCATGTTCCTACCGAAGAGCAGATAATAAGGACTGTAACCAGTCGACTCATGCACGCTCGAGCGATAGGACATCATGACGAGAGGGAGCTTGATGTCCCAGTCAGTCTGTGTCTCATTGACGTACGCACTCAAGCTGTTCATCAGCGTGCGATTGAATCGCTCGACCAATCCGTCCGACTGGGGGTGGTAAGGGGAGGTCCTTGTCTTTCGTATGCCCAGAATTGAGCACATTTCTTGAAAGACGTTGCTCTCGAAAGTTCTGCCTTGGTCAGAGTGTAGTGCTGATGGTATCCCGTAGCGACTGAAGAAGTTGTGGACGAGGCTGTTGGCGACCTCCTTGCTTTCTTGAGTTTTCAGAGGGAACGCTTCAACCCATCGAGTGAAATAGTCGCTCACCACCAAGATGTACTTGTGGCCTCTTTCTGTCATTGGGAACGGACCAGTGATGTCAATAGCCACGCGATCAAAAGGGAAGGTGGCCGCTTCCTGAATCAGTGGTGCTCGTGGTCTGGGGTTTGGTGCCTTACGAGCGGAGCACTTAACACATCTCGAGCACCAGTCGGCTACACTTGGTGCCATTCGAATCCAGAAAAACCTTTCTGCGGCCTTCTTCAGTGTCTTGGCGCGCCCAAGATGCCCGCCTCCCGGTGCATCATGAACGGAGTCAAGGGTCAGCGGTATCCATGCCTCGGGGATCACGGGAACGGGTGTTGACTCTGGTGTTTTTGCCCACATGAGGCAGCCGTCGACGAGCCTTAGCTTCTGCCGGTTGCGAAAGAGCACTCCCGCGCTGCATCGACGAATCTCTCTTGCCGGCGTGCCTGTAAGCAGGGCGTCGATGATGGGCGAAAGCTGCGGGTCACGTCGTTGTTCTTCTCGAAGGTCTGTCATGGTGAATGAAGACTGTGCAACTGTCATGAGCGCGACATGTTGGCCTTCATTCGCCGGGGAAGGCCGTCGGGACAACGAATCTGCATTACCATGTTGCTTTCCCGGCCGATGCGAGACGATGAAGTCATACTCGCTGAGTTGGTCAATCCAGCGGGCGACTTGGCCTTCCGGTTCTTTGAAGCTGTGTAGCCATTGAAGCGCGCTGTGATCCGTCCTGCAGGTGAATCGCCGTCCAAGCAGGTAGTGCCTAAAGTAACGGACGAAATAAACCAGGGCCAGCATTTCTTTTCTGGTCACACTGTAGCGGCGTTCAGGCTTCGTGAGGGTACGACTGCCGTAGGCGATTACCCTCTCCTTCCCATCCTGTACTTGGGATAGTACCGCGCCGATACCGTTTTCACTTGCGTCCGTGTCGAGGATAAAGGGTAGGTCAAAATTTGGAAACGCCAGAACTGGAGAGTTTGTGAGGCGCTGTTTGAGCTCTTCGAAGGAGTCTTGGCACTGTTGTGTCCAGACGAATTGAACTTGCTTCTCCAGCAATTTGTGAAGAGGGGCCGCGATGCCGGCAAAGTTTGCAACAAATTTCCGGTAGTACGAGGCAAGTCCTAAGAATGAGCGAAGATCCTCGACGCTTAAAGGCTGTGGCCACTTCGAGACCTTTTCTGTTTTCGTCTCGTCGGTTCCGATTCCCGTAGCCGAAATTTTGTGGCCCAAGTACAAAACGCTGTTGCTGAAGAAGCGACACTTTGAAAGTTTCAACTTGAGACCTGCATCTCTCAACGCCTTCAGAACTTGTCGAAGGTGCATGACATGTTCGGCTTCCGTTTTGCTGAAGATGATAAGATCGTCGAGATAGCAAAGACAGAAGTCGAATTTTCCCACGATCATTTGCATCAACCGTTGAAACGTCGCAGGAGCGTTACACAGCCCAAATGGAAGGACATTAAATTCGAAAAGTCCTTGATGTGTGGCAAACGCGGTTTTCTCTCGAGACCCCGTCGACATCTCCACCTGCCAATATCCTGACGCCAGATCGATGGTGCTGAAATATTTAGCACCGTTCAGGGCTTCGACAGTGTCGTCGATCCTTGGTAGTGGATATGCGTCCTTGTGTGTGACCTCGTTCAGCCGACGGTAATCTACGCAGAAGCGCAAGCTTCCGTCCTTCTTTTTCACCAGAACGACTGGCGCAGCCCATGGGCTGTTAGAAGGACGAATTACTCCCGTGTCCAGCATTTCATGCGTTTTTGCGGTCACAACTTCGCGGCGGTTTGGAGGTAAGCGGCGCGGGGCTTCTTTGATCGGGCCTGCTGCACCAGTGTCGATCGAATGCGTCAGAACTGACGTTCTCCCCAAGTCCCAATCACCTTGCGAAATTATATCCTCGAAGTCGAGAAGCGTACCTTCGATGAGTTTTTGTTGATCACCCTGGAGGTGTTGTGATGCGGCAAGCTCATCTTGCAGCGAGGTGAGTGTCCATTTCTCTCTTTTCGTCGCAGAGCAGACGCTGTCTCGTGCCGCCTGCGCGTGCCTCTTGTCAAGTGGAGCAGCGGAGTACTCGCCTTCAGGGTGATCAAAAGCGTGCAGGGTTCCGAGACTTGTACCCTTGAATAAGGTGACCGGCTCTTCGGAATGGTTGATGACACATACTGGTAGCTTATCGGACACTGCCAAAACGCTCCAGGTGACTTCGGTATTCTTTTTCACGAGGAGATCCGGGCGAGGTTCGAAAGCCCTGTACCGAACTCTGCCGTATTCGGTGAAATGGTCCCGAGAACGATGGTTGCGGTCCTCGGTGGCAGGACCGACGTGACAGAAAGCTGAACTCTTTGCGTCTGGGCACACGGGCTCTCTACTTGTCGTTCGAGTTTTCTTTCGCTGAAGTCAACCCGGAATCGGTGTTTTATTAAAAAGTCCAGTCCCAGGACGAACTCATGTAGGATGCCGGGAATAACAATGACAGGATGGCTCACCGAGAGATCTGCAACCTCAATGTTTAAGCTGCATGTTCCCCAAACTTCGAAGGCGGCGCCGTTAAGGCCAATGACTCCCTCTCGGTGAGTGAACTCAAGGTCAGGGTTGTCGTGCGAGAGCTCAAGCCACTTGTCGCCTCGTAGAATGGTCGCTGACGACCCGGAGTCAACAAGCATGTTCATGAAAATTCCGCCCACTTTCCCTTTACTGTTACTTGGGGTGCGGAACAATTCCCTGATTTCCACATTTTACAATCGTAGGGTTCTCACTTCGCAGTGGCGCACGCTGGTCAGATTTTGCACACGATCTTGCGAGGTGGCCAGTACCGCCACAATGAAAACATCGTAGTCGCCTCCTAGGAGTGTTTCCGCGGGGAAAGCTTTGGCCGTGATCCTGGAAGTGACTCTGCGACTCGATGAAACTGTTCACTGTGGCGCGAAGGTCGGCCACGCTGCTGCTCAACGCCGCAATGGGATCGCTTGTGGGTCGTGTAGTGGCTTCTGAAGTGTTACCCACGGCGGCGCACGGCATTGGTGTCCCCGTACCCGCAGACAGTTGCCCAATGGATGTTAGCCTTGAGGCTATCTCAAGAGCTTTCTCAAATGTTGCAGGGTCAGCGGCGAGGACTTTGTCACGCAGCTTGGATTGGAGACCCATAATGAACTGGTCCCGTATCATCGGGTCGCCCACCTGTAGTGACACCTCTGGATACGCCTGTCCAAAGAGGTCCACAAGGTCGTAGGCGTACACGTCTAGGGCTTCCGTGGGTTGATGACCGCGGGACCGAAACTGTGCCGCAGACACAGCACGCTGGCCCGCCGACGCCAAACGAAGTGTCAACGCCTTCACTAGTGCGGGTAAAGTGGCCTTGTCTTGGTCGGGAAGATGCTCGAAGACGCGGAAGGCCCATCCTCGGAGGCGTGTCGGCAGGTACACCAACTTTTTGGCGTCGTCCCAACCGTTGGCTGCCGCGCAAGCGGAGAAGAGCTTTGCCCATGACTCAAAGCTTCCCTCACCGGTGAAGACGTCCGGCAGAACGGGGTGTACAGGTTCGGTGGCCATCCCACCGCTGCCACCAATTGTAACGTGATGGCCAAAAAGCGACAGCGTTCGGTCTTAGGCTACCATTTTTATCTCCATTCGCGTTGTTCTGGCACGCGCTCCCAGAGCGCGCGTCTTCTTCTTTGCCGTGGCGATGGCCAGCGGGATCATCATATATATATATATATATATATATATATATATATATATATATATATATATATATATATATATATATATATATATATATATATATATATATATATATTTATGTGATTTTGCAAAATTGTACCATTTGCAACTCAAGTGGTACCACTTGAAGCTCATGTGGCACCATTTGCAACCCAAGTGGTACCTTGAAGCCAAAGTGGTACCATTTACAGCCCAGGTGGTACCACTTGAGACCTAAGTGGTACCACTTGAAGCCCAAGTGGTACCACTTGACTTGCAAGTGCTACAACTTGAAATACCACTTGATATTTTCACCTGGGATGTTCATCGCCGGTAGAGGGGTAAGTTCGGTGCGCGCTCTATTTACGAAATTTCCTGAGCACACTCGAGATGATGGCGTCGGGGAAAAGGATTTTCTGTTGACGGACGCAATCCACCGCCGCCGGATGTTTTTGTGATTTGGGAAGCGAGGGAGTTTGAAGGCATTGCAGCTGCAGTTTCCTTGTCGAATCCTTTGCGCGATACAGATGTCCGATAATATTCTGCGCTTTCGGTTTTATTCTATGCAGCCTATAACCGAACAATGATGTCCCGATGACCAGGGGTTTGTCGTCACTGAATCCGCTAGCTCTAATTAAATCTGGAAGAAAAGAAATAGAGGACGCCTCGAAGAAAACAAGCGAACTTAGAGCAAAACACACGTCCGAGGCATTCATCTGGGTCTTCCACTCGTTCATAACATGCCCAGCAAGAAAGAAAGCGCCGGTTGCCCGTTCCCCCTTTCTCTCCTGCCGTCTTTCAATAAAACGTGACGTTCAACAAATAGTAAACTATTGTAACGTTACGAAGAAATATAAAAACCATAGCCTCCTCTCTACTGACAAAGCCTGGCAGATCGCCACGAGACGCGGCCGCCGAAAGTGAAAAGTTAGCGCGGCATCTCCACGTGGTGAAGGCTGTCTGATTGGAAGAGGCTTGGCTAGAGTGCTGATACTTCGTCTCATTTTGGTCATGGGCTAACCGCGTAGGCTGCGCTGTCGCGTGCGGCCAGCCTTGTCGCCGCTTGACTCGAGCTCTTAGCTCGGGTCCGCTGGCGCTCGTGCACGCCGCCAGCAGCTTCATTCAGCGCCACTCGCGTCTTCGGACGCGGCTTGCAATAGTCCATACTAAGGTGAGACGAACATAGAGCGCGCTGCATGCCGAGCTTTTCGGTCGCTTTTGCTCATGGCAGTAGGAGACATGTGCCGTGTTTTACGTCTTATCGTTTCTTTAAGCGCATGATGGAGTACGCGCAATCCGGTGTCAATCACCCCTAGCTCTTTTTTTTGCTAATGCTGAATTGTCTTTTTAGCACCCATGTTTTGCATCTGTTTGTTTCGAGATTGTTTTGCGCTGAACATTCAGAGCACAGTGAGCATGTCTTCACGTGCTCGTGAGACATGATCTCACGAGCGAAGCAAAAGGCAGAGCGGCAGACAAAGTCTAAAGTCCCCTCTTATGGAGAGGGCTTTATCTTGTGCTCATGTAACGGGCGCCCCGCTGCGGCGAGACGCCGATACACACTTGTCCCGAGTCATGGAATGTCCGCTCGTGCTTCTCGCGTTCCTCGTGCTACCGCTTCTTTTCTCGTCGTGTTTGAAAACCTTGTTTCGGGTACTCGCCACTGCAAAAGCTGTGCGCTAAATACCAGACTGCCCTAGACTGCCCGAGAAATGCTCTGTTCTACCAGATCCTCGCGCTCCAAATCTGCGACCGGGCACTCTATATCTCCGTCATCGAACTGCATGCCAGGCTTTGATAGTTCAATAGTTCAATAGTTCTTTATTGCACTCGAGTAAGTTCACACCAGGCGTGCAGGCGACAAGGAAAGGCAGGGAGCCCATGCACAGTGTGTGCCCTCGCCGCCAACCTGGAGGCAATTGATAGATACAATATATATAAAATATTTAAGTGTATAAATGTATATTAAGAAAAGGGAGGGGGTTACGCTGATTTAGAGGGTAAAACCCACCAGACAAGAACGCCCAGCACCGACAGCTCTCCGCCAACGAATATCGGCCAGCGCAAGCACAGACCGGACACGAGTGCCGCATCATCGCGCCGGTTGAACACGAGTCCCAGCCTAACACCGACACAACACCCACATCCGATCAGCAGCCCGCGCCGGCCGGCACCCAGCGACGAAAAAAAGAAAACTGTCAGCACTAAGGCGCTACCAGCCAACGGGAGACAGGTCACAGGTGCCAGCCATTCTCCCGGGATATCAATTGACAAAGTTCTTTTATGGAGTCCCTGTCCTTGGGAATCACTGCGGTCAGCTCCGGGGGTAGGGCCGACCAAAGCTCAGCGGCTCGTAGGAGACATGTTCTCCTGTGGCGGAGAGTGCGCGCCAGCACCGGTTGCAGACGACCGGTACGCTTGTTGAGACGCGGTGTGTTGGGGCAGTCCATGTCGTCCGCACTCATAACACGACAAAACAGCCGGATGGAGGCGACGTCTCTACGATGTTGTAGCGACCGCCAGTTAGCGTTGCGGAGGAGGGAGTCGGTGCTAACATCACGGTAACTGAGGAGGCTACTTCTGGGGGTATTGCGGCGGTAGAACGTAAAAGCAGCCCTTCTTTGAATGCTTGCTAGGGCATTTTGACGTGACTGCTGCTGTGGGCCCCAGATGGCACAGCAAAACTCCAGCTGGGGTAAGACGAGGGCAGTGTAGAGGTTTCTGAATGCCTCTGGTGGAAGGTCGCGAGAGAGATGGGTAACGAAGCCCAGTGTCCGCCTGGCTTTGGAGGCAACTTCGCAGATGTGGCGGTGGAAATCCAATTTGTCGTCAAGGGTGACGCCGAGCAATTTGGTGTGGGACACGCGAGGTATGGGGGAGCCGCCTAATGTGAGGACTGGTGGTGCAGATTGTGGCCTCACTGAGTGGGAAATGGTCATACACACACTTTTAGCACAGTTGACGGGTAGGCCGTTAACTTGCGACCAACGGTGGCAGAGATCTAGGGTGTACTGGAGCCCACTGTAGGCATCGGTGGTTCTCAGGGGTTAAATAAGTGTAAGGTGGTCTGCATATATGATTGATTTTGTGCTGAAGCTGGTGGTAAAATCGTTGATGTAAATTGTGAAGAGGATTGGCCCCAGCACGCTGCCCTGGGGGACGCCGGAGAGCATGGTGCTGGGGGAGGATGTTGATCCGTGGAAGGTCACTCGCTGAGTTCTGGCCGAGACAAGGTCATGTAGCCAGTGCAGGAGGGTACCTTGGATTCCAACGTTGCGGAGTTTGTAGCATAGGAGCGTGTGGGTGATCCGATCGAAGGCCTTGGAGAAGTCTAGCTGGATTAGGTCGCAAGGAACACGGTTGTCGATGGACGAGCTGATGGTGTGAACAGCTACTGCGAGGGCGGTTTCACAGCTTCGTTCCTGCCTGAAACCGAGTTGAGCGCTACTGAGTAAGCAGTTTGCTTCTAGATATTGCAGGATCTTTTTGTTCACAATTCTTTCCAGGGTCCTGCAGACAGCTGATGTGGAGGCGATAGGGCGATAAGAGTCTGTCGAGTCAGTGCTGAGGTCACTTCTTGTGAGGACAGGTGTGATGAGGGAGTGTTTCCACGCAGAGGGGACTGTGCCTGAGTCAACAATTTTCTGGAACATTATGGTTAAAATGGGCGTTAGGGTAGGAGAGGAGAGCTTTAGGAGGGAAGGGTGAATGCAATCAGGGCCGGCATTTTGGGAGGACTTGAGTAGAGCGAGAGAATTTGTGACGTCTTCATCAGTTATTGTGAGGATAAGCAGCTGGGCAGTGCGAGTGGGTCGGGAGGGGGCGTCGGGAGGAGGTTTTCGGGAAGCCAGACGGATGAGAAGTGCTGGTTGAAGAGGTCGGCGATAGCAGCTGGGTCGGTGATAGAATGGTTGTTCTGTGTGAGGTGCGGTCGGATGTAGGAGGACTTCCATTGAGACTTAACAAAGGCCCAGAAACGTTTCGGCTCCCTAGCAGCGCGTGCTGCAACATCACAGGCATACTTCTTGCAGGATATGTGAACGAGGCGTTTGATTTCTCTCTGGGTGCTCTTGGCCGCCTCGAGACTAGTAGTGCAGGAGCGCTTCCGTGCTCTCTGAAAGGGTTGGCGCTTTCGTCTTGACAGTTTGATGATGTCATGCGTGATCCAGGGGGTATGCTGCCGCCGCCGAATAGAGGAGTTTGGGACACATTCAGCCACGATCGCTTCCGTGAAATCACGCCATAGTTCGTACATGTCGTCCACGGAGTCGTCCGTGAGCACCATGGACCACGGGGCCAAGTGGAGCAACATCTGCAGGTGGGCTAGGTCGGCACAAGAGTAGCGACGTACCAGACGGGCGAACCGACCGAGTCGAGGAAGGGCCATGTATGTGCGGGCGTAGATAGCCCTGTGGTCGCAGTTAGTGAGGCTGTCTTCGACAGTGCAGTCCAACAATAGGGAGGGATTTGTGGCAAAGAAGAGGTCAGGTGGGATTTTGTGCCTGAGGGAAACGAATACGTGGGATCAGGGCAGCACTGTATGAAGCCGGATGATTCAGTAAGATCGAGAAGAGCATGGGACAGTGGGTCCGAGGGGATCGGGGACGTCATGTCAGTCCAGTCTATGTGTGTGTTGAAAATTGAAATCGCCCATGAGGTAGATGTTGGTGAATTTTGATTGCTGTATTAGGTCAATGGATGTTTGCAGAGCATCAAGAGAGGCTGCCTGGAGTTTGGGCGGGGAGTAGACACATATCAGGAGAACGGTCGTATTGCCACTACGGGCCTCACCGAACACAGCCTCTCAACCATCTTGTTCAAGGTCGCGTCGGCGTCTACAGGGCAAGTTGTATGGAGCGATGAGCATGACACCGCCACCGCGAGAGGTTGTGCGATCCTTCCGAAATATTTGGAATCTTTCAGTGTCCGCGATTTGACCATCGTGAATTGACGGGTCGAGCCAGGTCTCGGTAAGAGCGAATACGGTGTAGGGTGTAGACTCGACGAGTTCACTCAGTTCGCGAAGCTTGTTCTTGATGGAGCGCACGTTCGAGTACCAGACGTCGAGGTGCAGGGAAGATTTCCGCGGCCGAGGAGGCAGGGGAGCACGAGTAGACTCACGTCGGGGAGTGCTCAGTAGCACGGCAGTGTTGTCGATCGCAGGTCCGGGGTTAGGTGATATGTCCCCGGCGATGAGGAGCAGGGCAGTTGTCAGCGAAGGCGTCAATGTGGGGCGTATATAGTTGGGAGTGAGCCTGGCCGCGAGGAGAGGAGCCATTACTGGGTGAGCGAGCGGACTCGCCTAGGCCTAACCGGCCCAACGGAGGGCGGATGGGTCCAGTGGCCTAGCGCAGCCTCCAGCGGCGGGTACCGGTCTGCACCGAGGGCTGGGAGCTGTTCATACCGGTAATCGCCGGGAAGGTACGCTCGCCGGGTGACGAGAAGTGTGATGCCGAGCAGTAGATATCGAAGACACGGGAACAAGCGCAGCGCCATTGTTCAAACCTTGTTCGAGTACAGAAGAGGCTATATCAAAATTCATCTATCGCCATTTTAAACCCCACGCTCATCTTTTTCTTTTATTCGGCTCCCGTAAAAATTTCGCGCTGCTTCGTCTTCTTTTTTTTTTTGCATTCTTCACCATCCTTGGCTTGTGAATTCATTCCTCCTGGAATGATACTTAAAGATGTTGGTAATCGGCGCTACTTCTACTGTGTTGTTCGGTCCAGTGTACCACACCGTTTTGAGAAGCCCCTGTTGCACTGCGGTTTTGATGACTTGGTAAGGCCCCTTGAACTGTGAAGCAGACCCTGGCAGGCCTTTCCGAACCAAGACAAAGTCACCCACCGTAGCTTTGGAAGTTCAGTACTGTGTCGCTTATCGAAATGCCGTTTCACCTGGAACCAATAGTTTTCTAGTTTAGGATCGGACTTCCTGCACTCCTTGGTGGCTACTTGTCCAGTAATCCCAAGCAGGCTATTAGCCGGCAGCAGCGGAGCTTTTCCCTGTATCACGAAAGGAAGTCTGCATCTTATACCCAATTCACACGGCAGCGTAAAGGTACCTTTGGCACAGGTACCTGTAGTAAAGGGAGCTCGAGATCGTGATCACACGGTGCATAAAGGACCCTTTCGCTACGGGAGGTCCTGTGCTAAACGGAGCTCGTCAAGCTCCCTTTACAGATACAGGGAGTAGCCTCGGACCCACGAACTCAAAATAAATATCACAGGTATATAAATATATATTGTTTAATGCATTATAACAAATTGAATATATATAAGTAGCAAATTATATGAAATGATTGTGAACACAAATGTGATGGAATAATACATCAACGAGGAACGCATACTCCAGCTAGCAGGTAGCAGCGGCGGCACATGGAAAACAATGTTTGCTACGAACCCGAACACGATGGACCACTGCGAGCTCTTTTTCGAGGTTATAGACGAGTTGTACGACTCTCCCGCCCAGGACCTTTTATCCTGGTCATCGTCCATTCCTTTCGATGGCGTGAGTGGCGTAACAGGGAGACTCCGACGTGGTTCGTTTTTGCCGAGCACTATTTAGCTACTTGAGTGAGAACTTTGCGGAAAAATGGAGCTGCTAAACAGAAAAAGGTCGCCCACCTCGCCATGGAAATTCGTAAACGCAGATGATTTTTAGGGCCAGTGTGGGCAGACGGGTCTTACGTCTTAAAGCAAGACTCATTTAGGTGCGCCCTTAGACTCAGAGAGAAAAAAAAATAAAGTGCCGCGAAAGCGAACGCAAATAATATTTAGGTTTTAAATGTGATATTTCGCACACAATAATCAAAAACTTTGCATCAAACCGATTTTGAGGAATAATTGTTTATCGCGTGCTCCACTCGCGGTTTAGCAGGAATGTAATCGATATGAACTTACACCCAGCAGCACGCCGACACTGGGCCAGCGTCGGGGGAATATTGCTCGCAATATTGGCCCAGTCTCATGTTTTGCACCACGACCCAGTATTGGGCCAATATCGCTGAACGATCGTTCTAAAATTGGGCCAGAATCGGCGATATCATTTGAGTTCTGGGCAGAGATGGGCGAATATCGGTTAACAAGGCCGTGGCCGCTGCGGACTTTAGCCAAACCAAAGTTAGTAGAATCGATCAGTTGGGAAACTGCCATAGAGCCTGCTCTGAAAAAGTGGCACCGATCCGTACTCGGGAACCGAGCTATAAGCGATCGCAACGCCGCCATTTCTCCCGCACCGGCCACTCGAGGAACTGCACGCGACTTCTATTTTGGCTTTAATCGACCATTTCGGCTCCGAAACAGATACGGTGGAAGGTGTGACACCCCGGACTCCCAAGCGGACGCGCCGCGAATTTCTGCCAAGTTAGTATACGCCTATAGGTCGGGACGCGCTACCTGAAATCACCGCTGAGGCATGGTTGTATAAAAACAATATTAATTGTGTCGCAAACCTTGTAAACTAAAGATTTTAGAAAACACCACGCGCCCCCCCCCCCCCCCGTTTTGTATTAATCTCCAATAAAAGTTACTACAAAAAGAGTTTTTTCCCCTTTGTTTGTACGGAAAAACCCAGTTGCAGCCGCTGATTGCCCGGTGCGCCCGGATGCGCGCGGATAAGACTGCTCTTTTTCACCGCGGGCGAAGCTATCGCTTGCAACTCGCCGACAAGCGGCCTTCGTCGTCTTCACTCGGAAGAAAATTCTTCCCGAAAAGGGCGTGTCGCGATCTTTGAACAGGCTTTTACGAGGAAATAAGGTACGCACGATTGTAATTGCGGGTTTATTGGGATGTTTAGAGCGTCCAGACTGAGTCGCCACCACAAAAGGACGATCTCAAAGTCGACTTGAGTGCTCCTTTAAATCCATTGGTGAATCCTTAGGGAATGCTTTAACATGACCCTTGGGAAACGCCACACACGTCTCCCTTCGAGAAACGCTAACACTGACCCCGTAACGAAGCCAGAAAGAGGCAGCAAAAATAGAGGAAGCAACAGAGGAAGCCAAAACAGAAAAGTGAAGGGGTCAGCGTTAGCTTTTCCCAAAGGGGGGACGTGTGTGGCGTTTCCCAAGGGCACGGTGTAAGATAATACTCTTCAGGTGAGGACAGCGCGCTCCTCGCGCAGTGCAGATAAAGTTCGCTTTTCACTCTCTCTCTTTCTCTCTCTCACTATGGTTTCAAGCGGCGCCGGCAGGTGACTCGTCGACCCGTGGGCACGGCAAAAACGGCTCGTGCCGCCTCATGCTCCATACGCGCACGGCTCCAGCGAGGTTGTCGCTCGTGCATAAAGACCACGGTGTACCGGGGTGTCTTGGCAACGAGATAATTTTTTTCGCTCTCACACAGTTTCGCCGTTTGGCCGCCGGCGACACTGTCAGCCACGGGCACGTAGGGCACGGTGGCCGCGGAATAATGCAGCCTTCCGGATGCCCGTCGAACGAACACTATCTGATTCCTCGCGCCGCGCGTTCAGCCCCTCCGTGCTCACCTAAAGATTGTATCTTACACCGTGCCCAAGGGTCACGCTAATGCATTTTTGCTCTTTTGATACATGGTAGTGGACCAAATGGTACAGGCACGATATTATAGCTTTGCTAGATCTATTCGTGTGGGGTTTTTCATGTATTAGAGACATCCAAGTTAGCTTTCGATCACAGCCAGTACTTCGTACAGTGTGGCTGTGATGCGAAATAAAGCATAAAACAGGTAGGAACAGCGTCAGCTCAAGAGGTAAAAAAATATTTGCAGCGATCTTTACCTTCAGAGTCCTATAATGCGTCAAATGCATTACAGGGAATTGGTGTGTCACGTGATGTATACTTTCCTGCTAAATTTAGCGGGGAAACGGGATTGCTGTGTGGGTTACAAGACGGGAATTTCCCCGCTCTATTTAGCTGGCAACTGAATCGGTGCATAGGTCACGTGAAGTCAATTTCCCCTCTAAAATTAGCGGGAAACGGAGTTGACGTCGGATGAGAGTTTATAAGATTGATAGAACGGGTTATTTTGTGGGACAAATATCTGACTCAAGGCAACAACCACAATATCTGATAGATCAATCTCAACCACCAATCATTCCTCGTTACTGTGCTTAACAAACTGTCTGAACTAATTTCAGCGACACCAAGGTTCAGAGATGGACCCATCTCGACTGTTTTCAGTTCTCAACTAAGGACACACTCGTCGACACGCGATCCTCAATCAAAACTTTTACAAACATCTGCAAGCCGGAGGGAGCTGCCTTCGACCATTCCCTGCAATGCTCTTATTTCGCGCGTCCTTGTTCACATAATATTTCATTGTTGTAGACGACACGAAACGAGAGAAATGTTTTCGTGTACTGCATCTAAAACCACCAAAAACCCGAAGGGAAATTAATTCACTGTTAACTGATACATTATTTTGTGTACTCACCTCCGACTTGTATCGGTGGCGCGTTCATTACCTCTGTTCTCAGCGTCGGTGCACTGGCGGATGCCACATTGCTGGGCAAGAAACGCTCCTAGTGAGTTAAAAACCGCCAACCGCGGCACAGAAGAACACAAGTGGCGCCCTAAGTCGGATACCCAGCATTTTCGAGCACTCAACCAAACGGATGTAACGCAGGAGTGGCGCCCTGAAGACCACCCTTGCCAACGTTTCGAACCCCTCAGTATTGCCGCGGAACCTGTCGCTTGCTAAATGGCGCTGCAGTAGTCAAAATGGCGCTACCCACGAGAAAACGGTCTATGGGCGGAGAGCTTCAACACAAAAAATAACAACCAAAGGTAAAGTTTTTTTTTCTTTCATGATACGCGCTCCGTTTGCTCGTACAATTAGAAAATTGAACGGCAATCGACATCAATAACTTTGAGAAGCGTCGCACATTTAATATTTCGGTCACGACAAACAAGAAAATATTTCCAGTGACTTTAAAGGGGCCATGAAACGAATTTTGGGGTGGGATAAATGATTTTAAATTGGGACTTTACTAATCGCATATCGTTCAGTTGGCCAAAAGAAAGAGGGTAAAAAGTCGAAAGCCAAGTTTTTGGTACGAACATTTGAAAATACAGCGGACTATTTTGTACCTTCTTTCCTTCGGAAAGCTTTCCGCCTTTTCCCTTTGATACATCCGCGGTTCCTAAAGCGCGTCAGCGGTGCCAACCTGACGTCAACCGAGCCCAGCTCACGCATTGGACACGAGAACTGCGTCACTCGGACGTATGCGCTCGTCAAATATAAATCCATCAACGAATATTCGGATTCGTGTTCGTGATCAATGAGTGTCCTGACGGAACTTATCGTCACTGTGGCATGACAGGTTCTATGGGGTGCATAAAAAGCACGGTGGAAGCTTGAATCATCGCACCGGTGCCAAAGAATGTCACGACGACGTGATTTCACAATTCGCATTTGAGTTGAGGATTAAACCTAAGGAGGAAGAAGTAGAAAAATCGTTTCATGACCCCTTTAAGCCGAACTACAGATTTGCCGAAGCACGTGCGAGGCCCCTTGCACATCAAAATGCATACCATGTCATGGGGCAGATGCCAGGACATCACATGGGCATTCGGGGGACACCGGGTCACTGCGGGCATCAAGAAACGAAGCTGATGTTACTGCAGTAAAATACATTGTCCAACAACAACGCAACAGCCATGCCATATCTCGTGAGATGATGTAAATTCTGATTCACTATGATTAAAAGTCAATTTTATGAGATTACTGGCTAGACACAAGCTCCCACCATGCCCGACCGCACGGGCTTTCCACCTTACTTTCCAAATCCCCATCTAAGTCACAAAAGAAAAAAAAGCTATTCGTCGCCTAAAACCGTAGTCACACTGCTTATACATCAGACGAAAGACAGTCTGCATGCAAATTCAGAACGCGAGTCACCGCGATATATTGGTGCTTTGAATGCCGCATGGCAATGAGTTCAAGGAGAAAACTTGGCGCAGCTGGCATTCAGCCCAAGCTCCTGACGTCACTCCTCTGCGGTGGCGCTGCTGTCGGCACGGCGCATGCGAAGACACCTCCACCACATCTGGTTTCTGGTCACACGCATGGGCGAGTGCTGGGTTGTCGTTCTACCACAGCCGCTGGATTCTGTTTCCCTTTCCGCTGGGAACGTTCTCCCGAGTGGATCTTTTTTCCAGGGGTAGACGAACCTTCTCAGAGCGGCCGCAGTGAGTGGAATTGAGCCTGGTGGCGCTGATCAGTGGCCACGGTTAGAATTCCTGCACAGTCGCCCTACGGGAGCCAGGGTTGCCCATCTGCTTTCCACGTGCTGCATCGCCGCTCTTCGCCGAAATCGATCACCTGAGGAGCAAAATCCCAGTGCCGTGCAGGAAAGCCACCGATACGGCCGCGTCGTCGACGTTGCACGCGCCCCCGGCGTATGTTCTCTTTCCTGTTTTCGAGAAAGAAGGAGAAGGAGCGGCCCGTCGCGGCGGCGCGCGCGGCACCGCTATTCGCCGATTTCAGTCACATGACGAGCAGAATCCCGGGCCGTGCAGGAAAGCCGGCGCTACGGGGATGGACGCGCGACTCTAGCTCTCTTAGGAGCCTGCACAGGAACTCTAGCCACGGCAGCTGGCGGCGGCAAACGAGAGGGAGCAGTGTGAAGCCCGTGCAACGCAGAGCATTGCGCACGCTGGGCCGCGCTTCCACCAACGAACTGGGAAAACTAAGCTGGGTCACTGTTTTCATGCGTCTCCCGATAAAGCGGCAGGCGCCGTATGGACCTTTCCAAAAATCGCCTTCTGCGTACTGGGCATCTCTGTCTGCTGGGCGTTGGAACGCCGTCTGGGCATGCGCCGTTGATCTGTTGTGCGGTGTATCAGACGCTGCGCATGCGTCCACAGGTCAGTGACTCAGCAGATTTCGCCCGGGTGATAAGCGCTGGAAAGGTCTATAGTGAAGCGACAGCGATCGAGCTACCCTGGTTATACATTCACCTTCATTTGCGGCACACATTACGAAGGAAGACATTCTCCGAACGACTGCCGAATGCCAGCCGATATTAGCGTGAAACGTTCTTTGGCTAGGTGCTCGGCATTTCGTGAAGCCTGATAAGCGTGGCCGCGATGCTCGATGCTGATTGGTTAACGGGGAGGTCACGTGACCAGAAGGGTATGCGAGGAGAAGTGAGGTGGGAGAGGAAGAGCTCGACCACCTGTGCGCATTGAGGGAGAGGAGCTCGAGAGTATGGAAGGCTCTGGAAGATCGCCAGGTTAGAACTAGGCTAGAACGTTTCACGTATGCAACACGATTGACTAACAATTTGCCATACATTTTTCTGCTAAAGGACTCATCCACTTAGCGAAACATGAACTGCTGCAACCATAAAAATCATGTTATGATTTCTTTAGAAATGTGTCGAAAGGCGGTAGCATTCTCGATTAGAATGTTATTTCGTTTGATTGTGGGACCAATGGAGTACCATTCCCAAAAATCCTCGATCCAGCTCAAACTCGAACGCGTATTTTTCGCGAATTGAATTGTTTCTTGAACGGACCTGTTACAGATTTAGAAAACAGATAAAAGTTAGTTCTCACGAGTGATCAAATCTAAATAGTGTGCTAAGCTGGATTACTTTTGGAAACGCCCAAACTCATGCTCGCCCGCAAAATGCCGTTTGCAAAAAAAAAAAAAAAAAGAACTGTAAAAAAATGAAACGACAAAAAAAAAAGGGGGGGAAGGAAATGCTATTATGAACACTCGCATTAAATTAGATGCATTTCTATATTTCATGCTGGCTGCATTACACAGAGTTGAATTCAACGTCGTTGGCGGATACATTTCGATTTCGGGTTTCTTTTTTCTTCTAACGTCGGGGACGCGTATCCTCTGAATGGAAGGACTGGGAATGTTGCACATTGTTCCGCGAGGGAAAGGGGGAGGGGGGGGGGGGAGCGCGCTTTTTCCGAGGTCGCTTACATGCATTTCTGGGGAACAACGTCAAAATGGGTTGCCATCCCCGTACGCAGTGCCGGGGCAGCTCCCGCGTATGCTCTTGCTTATCTGTCCATCGCGTAATCACGGCAGCGGTTCCGACGCGCTCTTCCTATGGAATCTGCCGAACCCGGTTGCGGCCGCCGACGGCGCATTTCTTTTGCGGGGCAGCGGCGACGCTCATCGATTGAGGAGCGCCAAGAAGTGGGGCAACGCTGCGAATAATCCCGGCCATTTTTCTTTTGGCCTTTTCCTCGTTTCTCGAGCTATTCTGTTCTTCGGCCTCGCATGAACTTCAATATTTCATGCTGTACAGTTGTTTCCGCGCGTCGCCTTCTTTTGCTTGCTCATTTTTTTTTAAGTGAATAATATTGCCGTGTGTTTTCCGCGTTTTTTTTAAATTGTTATCTTTATTTCGAGTTTTGAAACGTCGCTCATTAAAAACAAGGCGCAACTGCGAATGTTGACATCGTCGTTCCTTTTGTCTCGTATAACTTTTGTGTCTACATTGGTGTGATAGCGAAATGGCGATGGTTCTTTTCGAAGCTTTCGCTCTTTCTGCTTTCTTTAGACTCCGTTGTTTATGTAGATATAGGCTCATAAATTATACTTCATTTTTAGGGTGCCTCAAAAAAAATTTTTTTTTGTGGGATGGTGCCAATTATGACAGAACTTGATGCTGACAGAAAACAACAACAACAACAAAGAGCTGTGACATTGTGGCGGCGGAACAACGGTTAAAGCCCCGAGCCTAGGAGCGTGAAAGTCGCTGCTCCAAATAAAAATAAAAATTGCCTTATATGGTCATCTTATATTCCAGGAGCGCATAGAGTATAGACGCATTAAAACATTTTCTTTTCGGTTTTCGTATTAAAAACACAGCTCCATAATGTAACGTTACGGATGTATCTCTTTCTCCCCGTGGGTAAATTAGCCCCTCACGAATGTAGAGGTATCTCGGTAAATAAATAAACATATAAAAAGTACATATAAAACATATATATATATATATATATATATATATATATATATATATATATATATATATATATATATATATATATATATATATATATATATCTTGCGAAAAAGGTATGGTTGTAAACGCGTCACTCAAGAGTATGCTGCGATACGTTGCAGGCACCTTCAAACCTTACTCATCTATTTCAGATCTACAAATTTTTCTTTCTTTCATTTGTTCTTGTTTTTATTCGCCGTCCATGAATCTGGAGTCATCACATAAGATATGCATATTCGATGCCCTATTATGGTCTCAGAGCCTGTCATCACTGTTGGCAATCGTCACCGGCTGACAGCGACTTGTCCAGTAGAAAGTATACGTATATGCGACACTTTCCACCAACCACCTCCTTGTTAAAGCAATCTGCGACAAAGTAAAAACAACGGTGCCAGTTTTCTAGCAAACCAACCAACAAGAAAAGTTTTTTTCTAGATATTTTCATGATATATATTAGGGGTGGCCAAAATGCGGCTCTTCGCGTGTTAAAGTGCGGCTCGCGGCTCCGCGGCTCCCCCCCGCCACTCCCCCATCCCCTCCCGGTCGCACGAGCACTTCCCCAAAAAGAGAAATGGAACGCGTTCTAAATCGAAAGACAGGTTGCGGTTTGGTAGTCTTGTGCTACAGCTACCTTTACGTACAGTTGGACTGCTTTTCACTCGGATAGATTGGAAAGTAGTTCGAGTTTCGTTGATTGCTTACCAGCCCCCTATGTTACGTCTGAACGTCTTTGGCGATTGAAAAAAAGAAAAAAAAGTAGTAGTTTGGGAAAGGAGACTTTTTAAATCATGTTCCCGAGGTCCTGTACCCCCCCCCCCCATTTGTTTTAACAGGCTACATGCAAATGGCTTCCACGTGTGAATAGAGAGTTTTAGTAGATCGCTCCGATGACTCCGATAACGCTACCCGATACTCCGCCGCCGCCTTTGCGCTTGCATCATATCGTTATCGGGTATCGTTACCGGGGGTATCGAAGATATCGGAACGATCTACTAAAACTCTCTAATGACTCGCCTGTGAACGATTGGACGCCGTCACCATACGCCTGCTCACGTGAAACATTAGCGACTTTGAACATAGTGTTTTTAACAATTTTATTTTACCCTGATTGGGACGCTTTCAGATTTCACGAGCAACGCAGTTTCGATAACTCACCCATTCAGAAAATAATGCGCAGCACAATTGATATGCAGAGGACGTATTCTCCACATCGCGTTTTTAATTTACAAGAGCTTAGATAAATGGAGTGGCATAAATCCCCAGGCTGGCT
>JAZHYW010012448.1:0-65307 GCA_037355805.1 Ixodes ricinus
GGTTGAAGTACGACGTCCTTAAATCTTCCGAAGGTGTCGCGAACTAATAATAATAATAAATATTTTATTTCATTTTCCAGATTGTATATATACGGGCTGGCTAATGCATGGATGAGTATGCTTGACTGCGGGATCTGGTGTCCAACAGGCTGCATGATGAGTGATAACAAAGCATGCGTTGTTTGCAAGGAAGTAAGCAAAACAAAACAAAACAAAAAAGGTTGCACATGTTAAAAGAACAAGAAAAAAAAACAGTTTCAGTGACGTATCAAATTCAGAGCACCAGTGTCTCAGTTCGGGTTTAACTCGTTTGAATGAAACCAAGTTAAGAAGCTTTTCCGGTTGTTTACTGAAGTAAAACGGAACGGAATGTCGTAAAGTTCTTTCCATAGTTGGTATATACTCTAGGAAGTAGAAACGTTTCAATGCGCCTTATAAATCGTTTTCTTTTTGTTAAGAGAATTTTGAAATTTGGGTCGAAGTAATACTTCACCATAATTGCGTAGCGATGCAACTGTTCAGTTGTTAAGATTCTCGCTACATTCATTTTCTCCTCTTTCACTACTTCCTCGTTTACTGTACACATCGCGACACTGTTAGCGCGAACACAACATCGGCGCATTTTCGCATTTTACTTCTAAATAGCATTAGCGAGCACGAAATTTTATCACTTACGTTATAGAGATAAATGAGCTCTTTCCGAAGCAATAATAACTTGGATGACGTCCATTGGTTTCAAAGAGAAAAACTGGAAAAACCGGCGACCGCTTGTTCGCGCTAACAGTGTCGCACTCTGTACCACATATATTGTTACATGCTATTTTGTATAGAACGTTGTCGATGTTTTTGCTTTTTATAGTTGGAACTCGTTCAGTATAACGAAATACCATAACGAAGGATAGATTCACGATCAGCGGTATACACACTTTTTCACTGAAAATGTATGTGCTACACTCTGCATCCAATATAAATAAACGGAGACGGCTCGCATTTTTTTATTATATAAGCAACCTGGTCATTCCATAAAAAGTTTACATTCAGATGTATCCCTAAATGTTTTGTTGTTTTGACATACCCTAACGGTAGGCAGCTGCCGCTTCTTCACGGCTCGCATTTTTTTATTATATAAGCAACCTGGTCATTCCATAAAAAGTTTACATTCAGATGAATCCCTAAATGTTTTGTTGTTTTGACATACCCTAACGGTAGGCAGCTGCCGCTTCTTCAATAATAAGAATAGAGGAACAGTGAAGTTGTCAAGTCCAAATATTTGTAGGCACATCAGCTTGAAAGCACATCAGCTTGATTTTACTATAATTCACAGAAATATGATTGTCTGACACCATGTCAATAATAATGAGTTTTAGTTGTCAAATCTTTTCGTGCAATTTGGAAAAATTTACTGCAGATATAATATCTAAAATGAGAATGCATCTGGTGTGGCAGCTATCTGTCTGCTCTCATATCCAATTAGGTTGTGTCTTTTTTGTTTCACTCATCAATGATGTGCAAACGTATATCCGAAGACATGAGAAACTGTTGGGGTTGATTCTAAAAACAAGTGAAACAGGCACCTAGGCAAATTCCCTACCTCACTTCGACCTATAAAAGTCGTATTAAATACTGCCATTGTTGGAGGAAGTTGCTGTGGTTGAAGACTGAACTGAGGAATGTTTCATTAGTTCGACAGCACAAGCTTTCATTCCACGTGCTCCAAGTTGAAATGCGCTGGAACAGTCTTCCAGCCTAAATAAGGTCTGGTCAATTTTGTTGATCAACAATCACAATGTTTATGTCAATCAACCTTAAATTACCTATGATGATGGATGATTTGTTGACAAGCTATTAAATATAATGACCAAAAAGTGCTTACTTCTTGGCATGTTGGTCCTGGTTTCATTAAGTAAGACTAAAATAATGGTTTCAAATCAGTCTGAGGTTCTGACCCAAAGATCTCCTACAAGGTAGTAAACCAATAAAGAACTCAGTTGCATACAAGCACAGACCATCTCAAACTGATTCGACATCATTGAGCATCAAGGTAAGCACGCCCATATCACAGGCAGCCTGTTATACCGTTTTCGCCAGCCTCCCTAGGACTGTTATTCTTCGAGATGACATCACTGAGTGTCGTAAATCCCTAAGATTTCGTAAGTGCTAATCTTCGCGACGTTTGTACTAGGACAACTGGTACGGGCATCTGGCCTTTCTGGTACACCTCAACCCCCTGGCTAGAAAAAAAGGTTATTATTAATAGTGATGCAGCTATGCAGCTGGGGTCTATATCGTTTTTGTGGAAACTCGTTTGGTGGACAACTTTTTGTGGACAGGCGTTTCGTCGAAACTAACGTTTTATAAATATTTCGTCCTGCGTGCATCATTGGGGCTGTGTTAATCTACCTTGCCCACCCGTTCACGCCGCTTCGCGGCAAAAGTCGGCGGCGGCTTAATACCTAAAATATTGACCAACCTGATTCACCGATACACGCACTTCGCGGCGACAGCCTGTTACAAAACAAAAAAGCTAATTTGAGTTGTCGATGAAACGATATGTCGATGAAACAATCTGTCGATGAAACATCGTGCATCCATGAAACGATCTACCAATGAAACGTCGTTCGATGAACTAATAGCCACGGATGAAACTGCCTTCACCTTTCCTGGACCCAGCAAAGCGAGCAGGCGACGATGGAAAACGAAATTACTAGCTGCCTTTTTTGTCACCCTCGCGCTTTGCGAAATCTTCTCTCGGTCTTCCTTGCACGTTAAGGCGGGTGGTGAAAGTCAACGATTCCTCTTGTCAATGGACCACTGAAGTGGGATATTTTCATATTTGAGACGGCTTGGTTCATACCCGACCTGTGAGCCAGGTAGCGGAGCGACATGTGAATCAGACCAACACGTAGTACCTACTATCTCTCATGGAAAGGCTCTATGAATGAATGGCTTACACGATGGAAATAGCTACTCACCCGTAACTTTAATGATGTGCACGCACAGCACAACTTCAGGATCGCACTTATAGGGTGCCATTATCTTTGGCAATTCAAAGACCAATAGACGTCTTTTACCCTTTGTTGAGCTACCATACCAGTTTGGACGGTAGCATTTGGCATCATGACACGTTTCAAAACTTCGACATCTCTGAAGCTCGATGTTACTTACAAAGTTTAAATATTTGAAATTGACCAAGACGCCGTGACACCTCAGTGTGGCCAGAGTGCGTTTCTGCATCAACAACCTCAACCAACTTGCGAGAGGATACTGCACAAAACATAACTAGGCATCAACAAATACATTGATACTAACTTTTGAAAGATTGTGATTCCATCGATAAAAAGTCCATAGAACTAATAACGTGATTTAAATGTTCCGTATTCTTTGGATCTTTCAAGATCTAAATTTTCGTCTTCCTCGTCAGTGTAATGGAGCGTATCGCGCCTGTCACACGGGAAACCGGGATTCAATTCGTTGACGGGAAGATCGTTTTTAGTTTTTATGTTTTTTTTACGTTTTTCTTTGGAGATTTATTTTTGCGTTATTCCAAGCAGACTTGTACTGTACTGATCGTAAGTAATAAAAAATATTTTAATCGATTACATCTTGTAGTAACTTTGTAAGCATATTTTTACTTTTATTAGGCAGTAATCAAAAGCGTAAATTTCTTACTTGGTAACGTGATCAGTTTTAAGTGGTAATTTGATTACTTTTAGAAGTTATTTAACTTACTTGGAACCATTACTACTTTTTCAACTTATCTCTCTCTCTCTCTCCTCTCTCTACCCACCTTGGTTTTAAGAATTTACAACCACTTAGCCACCACAGTTCGGGGGAAACTGCTGCGATGTGTCCACATTTTCAAATTCGAAATCGTGCAAGCAACGAATGGTGAAACGATTGTTACCGAGCCGTACGAAATGAGGTCGGGCTCTTTGCCTAATCAGTTTAAATCGTGGTTTGCGAGGTTTCAAGCTGGCACTGTGAAATCTGACTTCTTGACAAAAGCCTTTCAGTATGTTGTAACGTTTAAGTGGTTCGCGGCAAACCCTATCCCTGGCACTCAGAGATCGAAGACGATGAAGTGAAGAAAACAAGATTAAGAGCTCGTGCGTCGAATCAACATGGGAACGACACGTCAGATCACATCGGTTGCATCTTGTGTATAGTATAAATAAAAGTTTGCTTGAACGTAACCACCGACGACTACCAGAGGTCACTACAATAGGGAGCTTTCGTAGACCGCGTTTCCCCCTCCGCTAAAGCGCGGTCCAAACCAACGCTTCTTTTTGCGGCTGTAGGCCGTGAGCGAAAGGATGTGACGCATTTCGTGTCGTTTTTGCTGTTTCCGGGCGCGCTTTCTGAGTCAGAACCGTGCGGTCTGGTTTGGACGATGCCAGCTTCGGGCGAACGCGCACGCGCGATCGCAGGCACGAGCGCACTCTGGCGGTGAAGCGCAACTGCGACAGACTCGCCGGCCAGACGGCGAAGAAACGCGGAGCCGGAACTAGCTTGCCCTCCACCGATTGGCCGGGAGAGAGGAGCGTCCGACTACGTCACAACGCGTCTTCGTGCGCTTTCAGGAATAAGTTAAGATCGACCAACTTTTTTGTGCGCGTCCGGAAGAAGCAAAGAACCGGCGCGACGTCACGAAATACGTCACATCCGCAAGCCGCCCGACCTACACGCACAAAAAGAAGCTTTGGTTTGGACCGCGCTTAAGAGGGGCGCACCTCAGAGCCCCATAGAGAATACATGAGGTTTTTCGCCAACTTAGAAAAATTCTCACATAATAACGGCTGCGGGGAGCTTCTTGAAAATTTCGGCTTCAAAGACATTAAGGAATTATCGAGACATTCAATGGATCAAATATTTTATTATAAATTTGATTATATTCTTTAAAAAATCATGAAAATGGTCAAAATCGGCTAATTCGGCACTCTTACGTTCGGAGCGAATTTACAAAATTATTTCAAAGCAAACGAAAAAAGTATTTCATTGAATGTCTTCTAAATTTATTACGGAATCGAATAATATCAAAATTATTCACGTAAGTCGATCTGTTCCGTAACTACAGCGAATATAAAGAACCAAGGTGTCGGTGCTTGTTTTCGTTGTTTTTAAGGTACCTCTCTCTGCCGTGACGTGGCGCTCGCTGTCCACGAAATGCGAAATCGTCCTTTCGGCGATCGGCCGGATCGGCACTGTGCAAGGTGTTCTTCCGCGCGCGCCTGGCGCGCCCGTATCCTGTTTCATTCTGCACGCCGAGGCGTCAGTGTGCGTGTCTCGCTTTCCTGCTTATCGGTAAATAGATCTCCGTGTTTTTTTTGTTTTGTTTTTTTTTGACACAAAGTTTTATTTTTTGTTATCTTTCACACTAACGTCCTTCGGCCTTGGGGTCGTGGAAATCGGGGATGAAACGTGCACAGGGTAGATCGGTCTTTGCCTCCTTTATATTTTTCACGGACGTCCGTGACCTCCGTACGGTTCGTGGTCACCGCAATTTGACGCGAGGAAAAACGGGTCGCCTGCTCTGTAGCCAGGGTATTTCTAGGGGAGGGTGATAACTCGCTGTTCTTCTGAAAATTCACATATTGCCCAAAAAGGTGGCATGGCTAATGATTAGGGTATGTTTTTCCGGTGTTTATTTTTGACCAAAAATCGGCGCATTTTTTCGACGCTTACTTTTTAAACACCAGTGTATTATGGTTGAACGTCTCGTGATGACGCAAAAAAGCGTTGATAACCAAGGAAGAAAAATGCGATTGGACAAGAACATTTCAAATTTCCAATTCTATTCGCATATTTCATACGCTTTTCTTCCCGTGGGAGCGTCTATCCCGACAAAAAATGCCTAAGTCACTGAGCTGTGAACGCATACGCAGTGTACAATCGTTTGGCCTAGGGAGCTATTGCGCACGCTCGAACGCGCTTCACAGCCCAGTAGACAAAGTTGGCGGCACCCAGAAGGCGAGTTTTGGAATGGTCTGTAGTAGGCAAAAGAAACAAATAACAATCAACGCATCTCAGTTCCCCAAGCGAAGAGGCGCGTTTCTAAGGCCAATGGTTCCGGACGACACTAATGTTGTTGGCGTTGCCTTCCAAGAATTACACCGACCTCTGAATAGGCACTGGAAGGATGGAGGCTCGACGAGATAACATGTTTCACAAACTTCTACAGAGGAGGCGTTTCGAAGAAACTAGCCGTCGCTGGGGCGGGAACATTCACCGACTGGAGTGTTTTAGTTTTACAAAGGCCGAATATTTCCAACCACCGGAGTTTTTCGGCTGTAATCAATTTTGTATTTTCGTCACCGGCGGATGTTTATCAACTCAGAATATTAAAGTTCGTCCTGAAAATTGTTTTTTTTTCCTTGGTGAATAGAGGTGATTTGTTCAGGTTAAAACTTCGCATTATCAAAATAACAAACATCGAAATGCTGAACACCGGATAATGAAGTTGCTAAAAGGCCAAAGCGCCAGAAGGCAACCCTGAACTGCAACAATATTTATTTACTTCGACTTCAAAACGTATTTTTGTAGGGGAAACTGGACTAGGGCAAGAAAGAGGGGAGAATGGTAGGGCTGAGAAGGGAAAGGGAGTTCGGAAGAATAGAGCGAGGAGATCGTTTTCGCAACCCGCTAAGCGCCAGTTTAGCTCTGCGTAATCCGCCACGAGACCTTGAACTATGCAGAAAAGACTGGAGGCGTGAATGCTCAGTTGCGGCGCCTTCTTTGGGGATACCGATACAGAGGAGAAAAACGGCCTGCTAAATCTCGCTATCTCCAAAGCTGACCGGTAACGTCACGCAGAGGAAACGGCGGCCAAACGTTCCGCGCGTACAAAATCAACTTCCATTCGAGATACGCTCATGAAGGTGGTGCATATGTAGAGTTGTTCGTTTTCGGGTTTTATATTTTTTTTACTTCGGGGGTAAAAATCGGGTGCTATTTTGCAAGCTGATAATCGGGGAGAAATCGGGTTTTTTGTGGAAATATTCTGAAATTCGGGTTTTTTCGGGTTAAACTTACAAATGTACTCAGTAATACAATCGTTTTCTTTTTCTTTTTTTTTTTTAATTGGAGCGCATCACGACTTATTTAAAGCTAACGCGTTAAAATTAAGAGTTTGTTTCAAGCTGGTAATCGGGGGAACATGAGGGTTTTCCAGCTCCGATTGCCGTCGGTTGCTTCAAAGGAAGCACCGCCCACGGAATCCTCCTCTCCCTCAGAAATCAACAAAAACATCGACCGTTCGAGGGACGGTCGTCTTCAATCAGACATTTCGCTTGGAATAAACCTGTTAAGTTTTCCCGATCTGTTTACGCGACTGACTGGCTCGGACGTTGTTCGTGAGAGACCCCAACGCCTATTGTCGTTTTTTCTCAGTCGGCCTCCGTAGAACGTCACCGTGAGTTAGGCGCGCTCGTTGGGCGGTTGGTTGGGGAGCCATGTAGCGTCCACAGTGCTGCGCGCAGCTTGCGAAATGAACAATAGGTCACTGCCCAAGCAGCACAAAACGTCGTGGAAACGTCGAGAAAAGGTCCCCGACGTCCGTGACGTCCCGCGTGACTTCGATCACGTTTTTTCGACGTTGAGGTGACGTCCTTATACAACGTTCCATTAGAGTCCAATCAGTGACGTTGTGACGACGTTGTATTTCAACTCAAACGTCGTCAACGTTCCCACGACGTCCATGCACGACGTTCAGGCAACGTCCAACGCTCACGTTTCTTTGACGTTGAAGTGAAGTTCATAAATGACGTTCCATTATCGTCCTGTCCGTGACGTGCTGGCGACGTCATGTTTCAACTTCTACGTCGTCATCGTCGCCACGACGTCAAGACAAGACGTTTTAGCAGCGTCGAACACTCACGTTTCTTCGACGTTAAAATAAAGTCCATAGTGACGTTACATTATTGTCCCGTCAGTGACGTTTCAGTGACGTCGCGTTCACACCTAGCTGTCGTAAACGTCATACAGGACGTACAGCAACGTCGACCACTCACGTTTTGTTCAACGTTAAGGACATATTTAAATTACGCTCCATTTTTGTCCTGTCATTGACGCCCTGGCGATGTCATGCCACAAGCTTTGTTTTGCGTTTTTTAGCTTTTCCAGCTCCAGCCATAAATCACGTGTAATACGCGTTCACTGTTAAAAGCTTAATTACAGCTGTGGTCAAGGCGACACTGTTCAAGAGCCGCAAGCAAAACTTAATTTTTGAGAGCTTCAGGAAAAAATTTATTTATACATTAATTTATTTATTTCAAGATACTATTAATTGCACATGGGATTACGCTAGGGAGGGCATATACAAAACTCAATGTACACTGAAGGAAAAAAATATGAAGGCATGTTGGGAATATAATTTCTTTTACATGTGCTTGTTATAATTTTGATTTGTTTAAAATATGGTTACGATTCTAATTTGCGAAGTGAAGCCCATGGCGTCTAGATTGAATCGAATTGTGCCATTCTTGTTTTTTGCACGCGCGTTGTCGTCTTCCTTGGGTCCTGGATGCGCCACAGGCGCGCCACCTACACTATCCCCACTCCAGGTGATTTCAGGCATGCATCATTTCCTGGGAGCATCCATACTGCTCCGCGACCACCTGGCATTGTTTTAAGGTTCGGCAATTTCTCTTCGTGTTTTGCTACCCATGCTCACTTGCGCACAACCACAAAATTCGCATCAACATCACAGTTCATCCACAACACCAACTTCCAGCACATTAGCGCACAACCACAAAATTCGCATCAACATCACAGTTCATCCACAACACCAACTTCCAGCACATTAGCGCTTTCGGTAAATCGGTGCGCAGTCTTGTTACGTGACTGTCAAAACAGATCTTGCTTTCTTTGGCACTGATGACGTACCCAAACAAAAATTGCACGCCGGCGCACACAATATCGGAACACAATTTCACTGCACACTTGCGCATTTTGAACACTACCCCGAAAAATAAATGCCTGGCAACGACAAAATCCGTAGATACTGTCAACAGTTTATGTAGATTGGCACTCATTATGCCAATTGTTGAACGCCCCAGATGACGGTCCAAAAGCGTTCAAGTCCAGCCCGCACCTACATGCCGGCAAAAAAGAAAAAAAAAGAAACAGAACCGGCGTCAACGCGGCGCGAGGAAAGGGGGAAAGGCAGGCAGAAGAAATGCTAGTGGCATCTCCATAGAGCCCCATGCGATGCGTCGGGAAACTCGGCAAGAAGAGGGCGAGAGAGAAAAGTGGGAGAAGATAGTGGTGACGAACAATCGACAAGCGTTAGTTCCGGGTACACCCGGTCCAGCTTTTCCGAAGAAGTCAGTCACTAGCACCGGCCGTCACGTCTACGGGGTCTACGAGGCAGTCTGCTTGACGCCGTGATTTTTTTCGAGTCTGCATACAGTGGAAGTGCTGCGATTCGCTCAAGTCGCCCCTATGAAGAAGTCGGTGATCACCCAAAACGCCGTCGTGTTCAGTCACGGCTTGAGGACCTTTCTCAAGGCCATGACGGATCAAGGTGACTGTGAGGACATGAATGACGCCCCCAGAAAAGAAGGGCCAGTGCAGATAATGGCGCGTGTCAATCCAGTTTTCGATCAAGTGCTCTTCAGACGCTTCCGACGATCCCAGTCAAGAACGCCCAATGGACGGGACCCCACTTCTGAATCCACTCCCGTGCACGCAGCGAGAGTACCAGCTATGTGCGATGGGGTGGGTAAAGCACGCGCGTCAGCGGGCATTAATCAGACGCAGAAAAAGGTAAGCGGTGGAACATTCCGCGCAGCGTAACATCGTCCCTTGTTAATTTCTGTACGTGAATTTGTTTGTTTTATATAATTCTGGCTGACAACATCCAGGGACGTCTTTTGGCGGCGCTCCGTATTGCATCTCGTGTCCGAACATGCTAAAATAAACAGTTCATACCAAACCTGTGTTTTAGTTACTTCCTTCGTATACTTGCATGAGAGCAACACTTGCCTTCCCAATGATACTCAAATAAGTATTTTTTGTGTGTGTGTGTGGGGGGGGGGGGGGGGGGTGTGGACACAACGTCTTCCCCACGACGCCTAGGGAACGTCATTTGAATGGTGTCTCGACGTTCTATGAACGTCGTTGGTAGTCCGGATGTCGTAAAGGCACGTATCATAAACGTCGAGGGAGAACGCAACGGCCCACTGAGACGTGCATGTGACGTGTGACAAACGTCATTGGGAACGTTCCCTCGACCTTCTCTGCACCTTTTCTCGCGGACATTTAAAGGTTTCATCGACGTCGAAGGAAGGTAACGTCCGGACCTTCGACGTTGTACGACGTCACGTTACAGACGTCTTCGACATTCTTTCGGCGTTTTCTTCACGTTTATGTGCTGCTTGGGTGTTGTCCCGAGGTAGGGTAGATACAGCTAGCGTCTGTGCACCGCAAACTTCGTGCGGCGTAAAAATGAATAGGTTGGTTATGTGTTCTTGGAATTCGTGGAGAAATCGGGTTTAACCCGATTCTCCTGAAACATGTTCGGGGTGTAAAATCGGGTAAAATCGGGTTTTACCCGAAAACGAACAATCCTATGCATATGTTATGTTTGCAGCGACGCATAGCAAACGCCTCAACGATCGCGATTCCTTTCAAACCCTGACCTACGCAAATGATAATCTACAACGCGGTCAAAAGCGATGTCTTGGGCACCCCGAAAAGTCATTTTTGTTCGCACTGCCGATTATCGGTTTCCCGAAGTTAGCACACAAAGTGGGGAGTTTTTGTGTGCCTAACAGAAAACGACGCACCCTAAACATTCCATAGCTTCGCTTAGTGGAGTGGCCTACTAATCCTTGGGGTCTCGTGAGTCGTGCCTAGTTGTTTTGAAAACGGGGAGAAAAGAAAAGAAGAAACTCTTGAATGTCTTTGTTTAGGCCTGAGTGACACCCCCAACCCCTTTCGTAACAAGAGTCGTAACAAATTTCTGTAGGACCGCCAAGCTCGTCAAATAACCCCAGCGAAGCACAAGAAACCGCTCTCTTGCGGCATCACAAAATATTTCGTAATATAATTCTTACATTCGTTACTTTCACAACACCATGGTACCTCGTATTTTATCATTTCCTCGTTCATATTTCTTTCTTCGCATTATGGTTGTTATGGCGACAGGTGCGACTTCACTCTCGATTTTGACCGTTAGCTGAGAGCAGAAACCCAAAAATTGGGATGGGTAATGACTCAGGATATTGCAGTGCGTCCCGAGATTTATGTTTTTATAGATTTGTAAATAGATTTGTTTTGTGGAGTTAGCAACCCACCGCAGTTCTCCAGCCGTGATGTATTTGAAAGGCTGCCATGCAGTGAGGGAAAAATGCGACTTCGGTTACCGCGTCTAGTTCGAGCCCAGCGGGGCAAAGACAGCAGCGGATAGTGGGGAATTGCGGACGCTGACATCGTCGGTCCCGAGATACAGAACGAGGCGAAGCGCGCTCGCTTTGCATCTACGCTTTGCCTTTGTTCAACTGTTCGTCAGCGTGAGTTGTTTCTGATAAAATCACTTTCGCCGGTTGTTTCTGCGGAAATAAAGCAAAAGGACACTAAATATTGTCATTGCAAATTATGTTTTACCAGCTTTTGCGTTTATGACGGAAAAAACTTGCTATTTTGTCTCACCGGGACCGACAATGTCTGCTTCCGTGTATTGCTATTTCGAGGCGACTGCAAAGCCTGGGAAGATGCTGGGCCTTTTCCTCGATATTATTATATGATCTCTATGTTCGATGTAGACAGGGGCGGATGCAGGAATTTTCTGAGGGGGGTCAGGTGTTGGTCAGCGTACCATTTGTTTAGGAATCCCCTCCCCTCTCCTTCGTTTTACGCCCTAAATTTTACACATGCAGAAATCAAGAGGGGGTCAGGACATCCGGACCCCCCCCCCCCCCCTCTAAATCCGCCCCTGGATGTAGACCGTCTCGATGCTCGTAAGAGCCATCAATGCAAACTCCTACTTCTCTCCCGCCTGGCTCTGTAAAACTACCGAGCTCGTCAAATACCACAAAAAGTGGGAGCGTTCAAATACCACAAAGTGGGAGCGTAAGTTCTTCTGAAAAAGCTCCTTCAATATATCTAGAAGCCTTGTCTATGTTATATTATTTTCAACCACATATGAACGCGACGTTCCACTTGTAAAACGTCCAACAAGTTAAAAATGTACGATGGCATCCGTCGTATATTCATTACTTTCATAACATCGTGGCAACTCGTATCCTAATCTTTCCTCGTTCATATGTTTGTTTTCGCATTACGGTTGTTACGGCGTCAAATAAAAAAAGACGCAACAGTTATTTAATTACATGCACGAAGCAAGTAATCTAAAAACCGTGCAGTTTGTGGTTTCAGTCCACCTAAGCTTATGAGTCCAAAATGTCATGTGTTGAAACAAATAAAACTCATTGCCAAAATGATTAGTATAGAAAGTGAGTCTAACGTGGATATCTTCCAGCAGACGTTCGCGCGCCTTCAATACGATTTCTCAATAAATCGGCGCTGTGTCCCTTGGACACACTTTGGGGGCCAACACATGTTTACGTCGCTGCCCGAAATCTTGAATCAGCGTGTAGTGCTGCACCACAATAAAATGCAAAACGGACTCTATAGGCTGGTTCACACAGTTGCGTTCAGTTCCGCTCGAGTACGACGCGTGCATTTCAAGCTCAGGCATGTCTATGCTCGACGCAACTGTAGCCATAGCAACCTCTGGTTGTAATCAGGTGTCAAGTGGTTGCAGTTGCAGTCAAACGAAAATGTGTGAACCAGCCTTCAATCGCTCCCAACCGCGTAAGCAAAATCAAAAACGAAAAAAATGGGAGTGGAGCGATCAATGGGATTCATCCGATGGAAATGCGTGAGCATTAGTTCCTCCTTACCTCCTTCGTGTCACGCAACACGAAATCATGTAATCCTACGTGATAACGTGACACGAAAACGTCATCTTACTGATCACCTGATACGAACTGACGTCATCTTACGTGATCACGTGACACAAACACATCATCTTACGTGATCTCGTTACAGGGAATGACGTCATCTTACGTGATCACGTTATACGAAATGACGTCAGCTTACGTGATCACGTGACACGTCATCTTACGTGATCACGTAACACGTCATCTTGTAAGTCAACCTCTCCCCAGAGCAGCGCGCTCCGCACTTCCCGGGCCCGTGCAGTGCTGTAGTCGAAAGCAAGCTCCCTATGGCAAGCGAAAGCTTCTGAAGTCTCACATTGAGAATACTCGTAAGCGACCGTCTGTGGAAGCTTCGCACGTTGAGGTTTTTGGTGAGATCGAGCCATCGTGTTCCATTAACTATTGGTGAAGTTATCGTTCAATGAAGCCCTAAAAAAAATATGAATGTAGTTGGTATAGACATCAAGATCTAATCACAAATGCGGTTTGACGTCGTTTAATTCACGTGTATATACAAGTGTAGCAATAAAGGAGTTATTTGTGCATACATGTTTCAAAAAAGTGTTTGTTATTCGACATAGGCCGTTGGGAGAACGATGTGTTCAGATTTTTCTTCATGTGGGCAAGTACACTTGACGCAATAAATAGTGACGATTTCGTCGTCCCAGTGGTGAGCAGGTGATTTCTTGCTAAATAAAAAATAAAATAAAAAAATAAAACATTTCACAAACCAAGTTTTGTGACATATGCTTTTCCAATGTCTAGCCACTATTTCGGAACCTTTCAGTCTAAACGAGTATACTTCTGTTTGTTTGTGCTAGCTTAGGAGGGGGTCACAGAGCCTATATTTTTATCTTCCTCTAGGACAGACGTACAGAGTCATACCGCAACACGCGTCTGTGGAACACACAGAGCTATCGCTCTCCTGTTGGCGGTACAGTAGCAGACGACACAACGTAGCTCCGTAGTTTATCGAGAACACGGCTTTTTGCCCTCGCCCACGCAGCCTCCGTGGCGAGGGCAGGGGCTTGGTCGTGCAGCCGCGGCCCGTAGCGCGACCGTTCAGACTAGGGAAATGGTCTTGAAGAACCGAGAAATGGTATCTTGTATATAATAATCACATGTCATTAGTATGTTCTACTAGCTAAACCAAATAAATATTTGCAGCTTGTGAGAATATGTTTGCGTGACGATTTACCGTTCGCACTCCTGACGGATGTTAGCGAATCATTCATGTTCGTGGCTCGCAGTTATCGGTACCCCCTCGGAGTGACTTCACCATGTTTTTTTGTTTTTTTTTGCTTTTTTGTTTGCAGGGCATTGTAAAAATTACAAACACGCGAGAGAAAAAATCTTATTGAGTACGCGTGATTTTGAGCTTCGCAGCCCTAAAGATGCCCGATAAATGTCGTCCAACTTGGGGAGAAACTAATCCTTTCTGTTGGATGACTAGCGTATGCTGGCAGCTCGTTTCCTGTCTGTTTTGTCTATACTCCGTTTCACCGTAACTTGGCAAACTTCAAAGGTCAGAGCTGCTGTGAGGGAATCACAGTCGCGGAGCAAAGCATGGGACAGCTACTTTTAATAGCAATTCTATGGCGCCTGCATGGAGCGCGTATCCGAGTTTTGTAGTGGAAAGGAAAAAAATAAATAATTAACGATTTTTGTTATGGTAAACACTTTACCTCTAAGTAGAACTTCAACCAAGTAACGGTTACGCGCTTTCATGCCCATTTCAACGAAGTTTGGAGAACGATGTATTGCGTCTTGTGAATACACATGTGGAGCAGCATGTTTATGTTAAAGGCACTGTGTTTAATCGCTGCGCAGTACTTGCCAAAAGAAGGCATTATTTGAGCAGTCTCAACCGTTTCCGTCTACGTGCGCTACGAATACAGCTTCGTAGCGCACGTAGAAGAAGTGATGAGGAAATGGCGTGCCCTTGATGATATGAGTGTGATTATGAAATAGAATGTTCAATCAACCTATAATTGCGACCTGTCCGGTCGCCTGGGACCCGGACAACTAATATCGTTCTCTGAAAAGTTCATTTTAATATTTACAAGTTTTGTGGAGTTCATCGAGCGAATAAAAATGTTCCAACAATGAGCTAGACCTACACAATTTCCCGAATCGAACACAGCGCTTTTGAATTTTAGCACTGTAGATAGTCCTGCGAACAGTGTATACTTGAGTGCAAATATTCGTCTAACAGTTTTTCAGCGTTGGAAAGCATCGGAATGACTCAGAATAACTGCGGAGTTGATAATCGGGGAAGATAAGACGGGGACTTTGGGAAAACGGACCGTGGGCATTTGAGACAGGGGAACTGCCGCGGGACGAACGTGCTAAGATCGCATACCCTTCCAAGGTCATCGCTTGGGCCACTGCGGGCGTCCAAAAAAAAAAAACCTTTCTTTTCTTCTTTTTTTTTAGGGGGGGGGGGTGTAGGCGCTGATTGTCTTCTTCCTTTGTGGCTTTTGACAGACGCATAACGAGATTGGCAGAACAAGCAGGGGATTAACTTTTTTCGATGGATGCGTTCTTTCTATGTATGCGAACATGATTTTTTTTCCTTTTAGTAGTTAGTTGTCCTTGCCTTGACTCGGGTCCCAGTGGGTGCATTGTCGTTGTATGCCCACAATTTTTTTTAGTTTATGGTAGTTTTTGCGCTAATAGAGACAAAAAAAAATCGTGCCTCGACAAAAAACAAAAAAACTTTGTTATTTTTTTTTTTTTTAATGATCGTTTTTAAAGTTCGGAGCACATAGCTTTTGTTCCCGTGACATGTCGCTCGCTTTCGCGTAGCACCCCTCGATTCTGAAGGCCACCATGTTTTTCAGGGAAGAAGGCGATTTTAGGTGCGCGCAGTGTTTCCAAAGGTGCAGGATTGAGAGCGTAACCCAAGCACTTGAAGAGAAGGGGAAGGCGGAGCTCTCTTCTTATCGGGACTCTCTTTTATGGGTCTCCACGTCTCGATTGTCCTACAAAATCAACTTTCATTTATTTCTCGCTCGTGGCTTCCAAGTACTGTGCGCAACTATTGAGATAGGGTATAGGGTGTTTTCACTGACGTAATTTCGTCCACCATTTTGTTGTTGTGAGCTGTCTGGCGTGTGCCAAACTCGAGCATTCCAAGGGTTTAAATGCCCCCTCAAATGCGTAGAGCACTGCTGACATCATCTCAACCGGTTACGATGTAACCCTTTGACCTTTGACGTATTGACTCGCGAGAGATGCCCCCAACACGTTGTTGCCTTAATTGTTACTATTTCGCGCGCATTTTGCGACATATCGAAATGAAAGCGCATGACAAAAGTGGCGCTCGTTTTCCGCTCGATGGAAATTTCACGCCAGCTCGTTGTCTTCGCTGGTACCTTGAGCGTTTCCCAGCGATGCGGAGCGTTCAATATGAAAAAAAAAAAAACGTACGATGGCGTCCTTCGTACACTCATTACTTCTATAACACCGAGCCGCTTCGTATCCTTTTGTTTTTCTTTCAAATTACAAATTTCTTTCTGTGCATTACGGATGTTACGACGCTAAGTCGGTCTGCACCCTCGAATTTGAACTTAGGCTAAGATCAAGGAAGAACCAGTTTAAATCAGGAAAATATAATTAATACTGTATCAAAGTAAATCCATAATATCGATCGGAAATACGATTTGACACATTCCATCTGAACACATACCGTGTGCGCACAGCGAATGCAATACCGAGTCAGCGTGCAAAATACCGCAACACTACGCTACCATAACATCTAAGCGATTTTCGCATAGCACCGAGCACCGAAAAAAGAACACAGTTATTCATTCACATAAAACAAGCAAATTTATTTAAAGACCGGACACGCCGCACGTTCAGTCTAGGTAAGGTTATCAATAGACTCGACCATGTCAACTGTCGAAACAGATAAAAGACGTTGGCAAAAAGGATTAGTCTGAATAAGTGAATCTAACGCACGTATTTTACCAACCGATGGTCGCGCGTCTTCAATACCATTTCCGATTGTCAGTGCGCACCTTGGACACACTTTGGGGAGCAAAACATATTTACATCGCCGCCCGAGGTCTTCATTGAACGTGTAGTGCTGACCAAAATAAAACGCTAACCTGACTCTCAATCGCTCGCCGCAAAAGACGATTTCGAAAAGGCGGTACTGTACGTCACTTGAGATAGAACACACAAGCTATAGAAACGAGCGTCGTAAAAAAGGGGACCGACATTTTAATCCTACCTCCGAACAGAAACGAGCGCCACCCACTGCATTACCCAGCACAGAGGCCGGACTCGGCCACCGCGCGTATTATCACTGAAGTCCGATGCAATGCACACTGAGCTGACTGACCACAGACATACCAAGCGCGCGCGAGGAAGGAGAAGCTTCCTCCGCCGGAGAACACGACACATTTCGGGGATCTATTTCACGCAGCGTATAACGCGGGCCTTTTCACACTCCGATACTGGCGCCATCTAGAAGTCGCGCGTTCAACCACGTCGCGAGCCGCGCGCCATCTGGTGGCTGAAACGGACGAATAAATAGAGGTACCGCGCAACCTCTTAAGCCCTCCGGCAACAGAAGCCGCCGCTACTGCGCCGGCGTGCCGATGGCCTTTACTGTAGAGTTCCGGCTAGTGTAGCTGGTTGCGCACAGCGTTGCGGGACAGCGGAAACGATCTACGAAAACTCCCTATTGGTGCAGAAACCCGGGAAGAACGACTGAACGAACGAAGACCCACGCTAGGGCACCGCGCAACGCGCGCTGCGTTTCTCACAACTTCGGGAAAATGGCGCGCCTCCGCCCGCTTCGGCAATTCCGCTAATTCTCCGCTAGCATCGCACATGCGCAGTAGCGTCATCGGTGTAGTGTATAGCGTAACGGGGGTGCCAAAACGATCTTCTAAAGCTTTCTATGTTCACGCAAAATTTAGCGGAGATATTTTTACGCTAAATTTAGTGGAAACACCTTTCTGCTAAATTTAGCCGAACATTTTCTCTGCTCAATATAGCGTAACAATTTGTGACGTCATGTGGCATGATATCACTGGACACTACGACATTATAATGGTCAGGACACCTACACGAAACACACACACGAAATCCCTGTACGAAAGCTCGCGAATAGAAATATTTCGTACATAGTTTTTCTAAGCTCTCCCACGCTCTGTGCAACGCAGACGCCATTACTGCGCACGCGCGCCAGTAGCCTTGATTGCAGAGTTGCGGGTCCCGTAGCGAATGGCGACGTGCGTTGTTGGACGGCGAAAACGATCTACGAAAACTTCCTAATAAAGAATATCGCCGTAAACCAAACGACGGGAAGAAGCAGAACGTCGCTATCGCAGAAAACCATGTGCATTCTCGGAACTTTGCCGTCTGAAATGCTAGTGTCGATCCAGAATTGAACTTTCCGGTTCCCCCGTGTCGTCGCAGTCACTCGATCATCCAATGAGCGTTCTACGAGCGACACTGCGTTGCGGTTGAATGGAAACCGGACGCGGCGCGTGGACGGTAAATCGATGCGTAACCCTAAGCCCCTGGCAGCGACCAGAGCTGCCCCGATGTCAGTTCGCTAAAAGGATGGAAAGGACTCCATGCGTGCATGACCGCCCGCCGAGCAGGGGACACCCGAGTGGGACACTGTAACCGTCCACCCCAGCGCAACTTCGTGATTCGCGGAAAGTCTGTAATTAGTTTATACTACTCCTGCGCAGTTGATAAGTGCTTTCAAGGGGAGCATCAAATGGAATATGTAATTCTGGCGATGTGCCCCTTGGGAGAACGCTAAGTTTTGAGTGTATAGCGATGGCGGGGTACATACGTTCCAAGATGGCGGTAGAGACGGGGATAGATTCTCCAATCAGGATTTCCCGCGCAACTGCTCGCTGATGCTGGTGAGTGCGTTAAAACTAATTTATTCGGCTACAAATGCGACGCGATCAGGGAAAAGTCTTATCAAAGGTGGCGGAGAGGTTGACGTGCGATAAGAAAGTGAGCAGGTTGAATTTTGAAAGTTGCAAAAGCGGAACACAATTCCTATTTTAACACACTCTTTTTTTGCCGGTCAAATTTGCTGACGCACGTACACGCCGACCAAGAGCACAAGGTTGACAGTTCCTGCCAACGACTCTGCAGCTGTGCCCGGTCCTCCGTATTTCATCTTTTTTTTTTTCCGCGAGAGGGTGAACGGCCGGCTAGAGCTGCGAATAGAAACGAATACTCACTCGGGCAAAGTGGGAACTTCTTAACGTGCCACCCCGCTGACTGCTCACTTGTGCTCCGTTTGATCCTACGCTGTACCGCAGCGGACGCTCCATTCCATCGGAGCCAACCCAATGTTGCGTGGGTGTCACGTGACCACAAAGAGGGACGCAGCGACGCGGGGGGCGACTAGTCATGCGACATGTTCGCAGCGCTGGATTGGTTGGGATGGCTCCAAGTGTCCGCCGCCGTCCATCGTAATGTAGAACGGAATATAGATGACGCCCACTGCGCTGCCTTGGAGTAGTAAAACTAGTACCATTTTAAACCGATAGCTTAATGTGGTAACCAGAGCCGCTGAACGAGCTGCGCTTAAAGTAGAGCGGTCACTGCTTACCCTGATTTTCTTGTGAGCGCCGCCATTCTGGTGCGCAGAGCGGGCACAGTTGGCGATAGTTACGATTCCAAAATACCACTTCCTGATGTTGAATTGTGTCAGGATGCTCAAGCGACATCGCTTTGCTTTATCCCGCCAAATTTAGTGAGACACTTTTACCTTTGTGATTTGAGGGGAATGAATGTGATGTCACGTGAAATTTAGCGGAAAAAATTTTTCCACTAAATTTAGTGGGAAAATATTGGTAAATTTCCCGCTAAATCGGACGGGAGCAGGAGAGTAGGAGGGGAAAGTACGGAGGGGAGGAGGGGCATACCGTTCCTTCCGTATTCTCCCCTTCTCCTCCTCAAGAGCTATGCTCTAATTCGGCATCACAGAGAATTGCAATAATCAAAAAAGAAATAATAAAAACACTTAAAGACAAGGACAGACAGCAAAGTTCTTTCAACTAGCGACAAACATTTACTGATGTCTCCTTATACGTACTATCTCTCTCCCAACTTTTTAAACTAAAGAAGATACCTGAAAAAATATATATACACCCGGAAAAAAGACAAATATCCCCAAATAAACTAGAAGATAAAGAAAAAGGAAATAAGAAAAAAACATTTACGAATTAAGATAGATGAGCCCTTGTTGGGAGTTGGGAGGCAGATAGCACGCATTGAAGGAGACATCACTAAATACTTGTTGCTAATTGAAAGAACTGTGCAGTCTGACCTTGTCTTTAAGTGTTTTTATTCTTTCTTTGATTCTTGTACTTTTACCAACCCGCTTTCTGTTCTTTGAGAATTGCAAACGTATTTCATTTTTTGGTGTTTGGATTTGTGAGCATTTTACCTGGATACTTTCATGCTAAACTAAAAAGTGAATCATTGAAAGCGGTCGGTTCTGTGTGCAAAATATTAAATTTAATGCTCAACTAACTGAGGAAAAACCTTTATTATTCACTGCTTTACTCGGAACTTTGCTATGAAATTCGTTTCTGTGGAACAGCGAAAATGACAAAACAATAATGAATTACATACACCTCAGAAAAGTGTCCCGCGCATTTTTAAAAACTATCAGGGTGATGCTCGCGATTTTCATACTGGTTCATGTTTTAAAAAAAGTACGAATTGCTTAAACCAAAGAAGATTTATGATTTCAAACTGATGCAGGTAATTTACAAACAGAAGTTTTATCGAATATTTCAAGTTTCTGTACGACATTAGGAATTACGAAATAAAATACGAAAAACGCCCAAGGTAAGAACAAATTCTGGAAAACAAAGATTTCATTGTCATGCTTCTCACTGCTAAATATTTGAAAAAACAAGCCTTATTTTCGTTATAATTTCATCAATACAAGAAAAAAATAAACAAAAACAAGCGCATCACAAAGAAACAGATTTTGGGAAACTAAAGTTTTAAACTTCCGTGATATGAACGATTCTACACTGAACATATATGCCAAATGCTCTGGTGCTTGCAACAAGGTTTCTTCATTGAATATTTTAATTTTAAAGTATTAATTTTTATTGTTTCTCCAAGTCAGCGTATCTAAACAGATTTTGTTGCGCCTCAATAAATAGTTCAGTTTATTTTTTTCTGTCGCTGTGAAGAGTCAAGTATTTATATTGATTTCAGAAATCATTTCTCGAACAAGACAAGTTCTCTGACGACGCTGGAATGAATCTTTGGAGTCCTGTGTTTCTTTAAAGATGAAAAAAATGTGACAATGACGTTTTACTTAGTATATTTTAAGATTTTTCAGAGAAGTGTGTATCTAATACGCATGATTGCGCCACGTACTTCCCCTTTGTGTGTATATATTTTTGTTCTTTAATTGTGTGTACTTGCGTTTGTGTGTACAGAAACATGGCAAACACCGTTCTGGTATTCGAAAGAATAATGGTGCGACCACCATGATTGTGTGTACAGAAGTATCGTAAACTGGCAAAATAGCGCGTACAAAAAATGGCGAACACCATCATGGTGTGCTTTTGCCGCTGTTTTGATTGACCCCATCAGCGCATAGCTTCGGCTGCGCTTGGGCTCAACGCGACACTAAATATAGGCAGCAACGCCATAGTGTGCTGATTTTGCCACGTAATCTCTCGGAGGCCAGCGGCGCGCACAGTTTGAACTTGAGTGGTGTGACCGATTTTCGCTGAAACTGTACATGTTTTCACCTCAAGAAAAAAGAAAGTTTTCAGCATTTATAATCCTTATCTTTTCTTACGGAAGGATGAATGGATGGTAATGGCTATACCCTTTGTAACGAGCGGCAGCTTGCGCAACCTAGCCTAACATCCCTGTCCTTATCTTATCTTTTCTCTCCTTTTTGCTTCCTGTGTGATGAATAAAACGGGAGGTAAAGAAGAGCAAAGGACAATTCACATCGGGCATACAAGCGACATTTTGGGGTTCGATTTGTTTCACTGCGGTTCCCTGAAGACAAAATAACCTAGATTATTTTCTGAGGTCTGGGGCTAGCGCGCGTGACCCTATCAACGTTTTGTTTCCTTGGGAATATTTAGGGAGCATAGGAACCTCAAAAATGGTGAAAAATAGTTTTTGAACTCTGGGAAAAATTGCTTTTAACCCGATTTGCAAGAAACATGTTTGGAGTGTAAATACCGGAAAAGATGAGTTTTCACCGCAAAAGCTCTAACTATACTCCGCTTCAGTGGCCAGGGGAAGGGTTTAGGGGCTTCGCCCCCCCCCCCTCTATCCCTACAAACCCCCTTTAAATCCAACTAACCCTATAATAAGCAGATGCATTTGGAACCTCAAGTGATGGACATTCCAGCCATCTCAACACCCCTCCCCTTTTCACTAAAAAAAAATTAAATTTCTTGTTCCGCCATTTTTTCATTAACTCTTAAGCTGAGAGTGTGGTGGAAGCAACGCTCTGGTTGGACGACTCATACATCTCTCTTTCGTCACGTGAGTGGTGTCAGGTGACAAAATAGAGGCGGTTGACTGGTTCTTATAGCGCGTAGCACCTACCGCAATGACAGCTATGAGTGAACCGATTATAGAAGGTATTGCTACGACGGCGTTCCTTCCTTTCCATCTTTTCAGGTACGAAACTCCAGTAATCTGGGCCGGCACGCATATTACGTTTGAGATTTCGCTGGGAGATGCACTTCATGGTAAATTCGACTGTTTCCCCAATGCGATCATATCTTTTCACCTGCACCGTGAAAAAAAGTTTGACTCCAAAGACTCCACCCTGTTATACTAATTTATTGCAAGAAACCAAAGGTACGTCTATAAGCGGCACAGCAAACGGAGTTTGAAGTCAAGAATGCAGTGCACTTAGTGCGGAAACGCAGCCGCCAAATAAGTCCCACATGTCTTATTGAACTAAAATTTGACGGTGGTGCGATTGGTATCCGACGCTTACTTCCAGAAGTAAGTCGAGAGAAATAGGCGGTGTTTTGTTCACACCATATCTGTCACGCCGTGTGACAGCCCCGGACATTACGAGCTGAAACACCCATCAGGACTCTTGCTACGTCTACGTTTCTCTCAAGCCCTATTATCTCTCCAATTGTAATATACGCCGAACACTGAAACGTAACGTTTGCGTTTCTTCAATGCATGTTTAGACCAAAGCATCTTTTAAAAACCGACAGGTAAGTCAAAGATGCATACAAGGCTATTTCAGCTCATATTGTCCACGGTTGTACACAATGTCAAATATGGGTTAAGCTTTTTAAAAAGAAATTTCAAGTGTCTACTTTCTACGGCGAGCCTACTTGGAGTCAATCACCTTCTAATAAAGAAAGCAACGAAGGAAGAGTAGCAGATAGATGTGTGGCTGAAGTAAGAAAATGTGCGATCTTTTCCTGGCCGGGTGGGGAAGGGGCGGGGAGGGCGGGGGCGAGAGGGTTGTTGTAGTTCTAATTTATTGTGGTTCATTGCTTTTATAGTTAAAAAGAATAAAGGTAATATTGCAGGTTACATTGACTGACTTTGCGCGCGCACCAGAAAATACGGACGAGTGACAAATGTTGGCATAAACCTCGACTCGCCAAAAAACGAATACGTGCTGTAAGCATTTCTTTTTATTTACAGCACACCGACATTGGTAATACTTGCTCTCCTTGAAGTAGTGAGTGCCGGCAGACTTTTTAAAAATTTTATATTTATTTTTTCAGAGATAACTTAGTGATGCACAAATTTAAAGTTGTACTGCGCCGCTAAAGTTTGGAAGTTATACGTAAATATATATATGCGTGTCGAGGAAATGGCTTGGTCTAAATATCCGTGATCTACCTGTTTCCTATTTTACGCCCGCCTCGAACGGGAGATATTCGTATCAATATGATTTGCATCTCTCACATGTGCCTGATACCGACCCCCCCCCCCCCCCTCAAAAAAAAAAAAAAAAAAAAGAGGCACCGCAAGTTTTATTGGGTTGGGAGCAAAAGCTTGCGGCTATTTCGACCTAAATCGGTCGTCGAAGGGGCAAGTCTTAATCGCCAGAGGCAACTTTATTACATCCAGTTTCCTCGGAAAAAACAACAACATGCAAACCCAAGTTTCTCGAGCACAGGTTTTCACAATTTTATGTGCTGCAACGGTTTTCTGAGAAATGGGTCCGGCGTGTTTCGTGTTTATGAACTCGCGCGGAAAAAGACAAACATCAGTCGAGCATTGAATTCAGAAATGGAAGCATCAAAATGACCGAATCTAAAATGTAATAATGAAAAGAAAAAAACGAAAACAAAAACGCAGTTGATGTTTTTATTTACATTCTTATCACTTGTTTTAAAGACCTGCTTGTATCTGAAACTCGAATTCGTGATGCGTGATTCACTTATTCGGCGTTTGCTTTCGCTGATGCGACAACCTTCATGTCCGCTGACTGGTAATAGCAAGAGGCTGGGATCTCGCCACACTATGCGCTTTTAAAGTTGTCAAGAAACTATGTGGAACGCAAGTTCGTCTGCATCTTTGGCAGGGGTTGTGGTGACGTCAGAAAGACGCCGAGCTCTGATTGGCTCTGATTGAAGGATAGTGGGTAGACGCTCAGAGCAAGCTACGCTTCAGGTCTACCCACTATCCTTCAATCAGAGCGTCGGCGTTCTGACGTCACCACAACCCCTGCAATAGAAAGCAGACGAACTTCCGCTGAGCCTGCTGGGTGGCGTCGCTCGCTTATGGGACTGCGAATGCTGAATAAGCTATCGCGGGAGGCTGCGATCATAGAAATAGTACCGAGGATTGGAACTTGTTTATAGCACACAGAGAAAAAGATTTTACGTTTTAGTTTTAAGACGAGTGGGAACAAGTTGCAAGCTTTGCATTTCAGAGTATGAAGAGCTTCAGATAAAAATAAATACAGACAGGTTTCTAGAGAGCTGTGTGCTCGTGAATGCGGAGCCGCAGGATCGTCCGCTTCTTGCGCAGGGGTTGCGGTGACGTCAGAACACCGAACTCTGATTGGCACGATTAGAAGGATCAGTGGGTATAGACTTCAAGGCAGCTAGCATTGAGGTCTACCCCTATCCTTCCAATCGGAGCCAATCATAGCTCGTTGTTCTGACGTCACCGCAAACCCTGCGCGAGAAGCAGCCGAACCTACGCTCCGCAATTGTTTCCTGCAGTCTCAGGGGTTGAGTTATGTGTAGTAATTTCCACCAGCTCGTTTCCGTACCGACTTTCTGAAATTTCAGCGAATTCAAATGGATTACTACCCGACGACTGAAGTTCCACAACTCTCGACGAGGGTCACCTGTCATGGTTAATTTCAAGGAGCTGGAAGTACGTATTTGTTTTTATGCTGGTAAAACGCGTGCTCCGCGCACCGTTGCTTATTGTGGCTAAACCGAACTCACAGCAGTGATGGGTATAGTGACGCGTTGCTTGTAACAAGATTACTGTAACACTTTACTGTGGGCAGTAACGTCACTGAATACTTAAGACCATTCACAATTACGCGTTACAACCCTACTGAAAAACATTATATGAATTTATTTCTGATATATTTGATATATTTATTGGACACCTTTTTCATATCAGAACTTATTATTTCATGTCAGTTTCATATGCCGCATATCAGTTTCAGTTAGGCTAGGGGCGCTAATGTACCGCCCAGTTCATGTGCTACAAAAATACTTTTATTTACTCACGCCACCTTGCACATTACGCATACCACTAGCATCAGCTGAACGTTGAGCATTGAGCGCATACACATACACGGCACAAGCAAACATGAATACAACAACACACCCCATAACTACTCGTGAGCTCTGCGTTTCCACCTTTTATGCAGGTCGTTTTGTAGGTACGGATTTTTTCGGTGACCACCTAAGCAATAAATATTATTCCCAGCATGTTCGATTTTTTACAGTAGTGTCGTACCTCTGAGAGTATTTCGAACGGCTCAGGGATGAATCTCTTAATAAAAAGTAAACGCTCATGCCGTAATTATTTGAAAGCCAATACATCAAGCCGCTCCACTGCGATTTCAAGCCACGTGTTTGCTTGCCCGCACGGCACCTCATATAATAAAAAAATTTCATGAATTTATTTCTGATATGGTGTTTGGACACATTCATATCAGTTGGCATATGTTGCATATCAGTTCTTATATGTCGCATGTCTGTTTTGGGCATTTTATATCAGTTTCAAATATCGCATATCAGCTTTTGGATCTTTCATATCAGTTTCATATGTCACATACTTTTGGATATTTCATATCAGTTCTTATATAGATTCATACGATTTTTTTCAGTATGGAAGTAACGTGACACTACTTATGACTACCCACATGTAACGCCTTACAACGGGTAGGCTTAAGTTACTTTTACACGTTACGAGTAACGCGTTACTACTTAAGATTACCCACAGTAGCGCGTTACGAGTAACGCGTTACTACGTAAGATTACCCACAGTAACGCGTTACTCTGGTGGTCCTAAGCTACTGTTACACGTTACGAGTAACGCGTCACTACTTAAGACTACCCACAGTAACGCGTTGAGTAACGCGTCACTACTTAAGACTACCCACACTAACGCGCTACTGTGGTTAGTCTTAAGTTACAGTTACACGTTACCAGTAACGCGTCACTACTTAAGACTATCCACAGCTACGCGTTACTAGTAACGCATTACTACGTAAAACTACCCACAGTAACCCGTTACTGTGGGTAGTCTTAAGTTACTGCTACACGTTACCAGTAACGCGTCACTACTTAAGACTACCCACAGTAACACCTTACAAGGAACGCTTCACTACTTAATCATATCACTGCTAACGCTAACTCCATGCTCGGTTTCTTAAAACGGAATTTTACTTTAGCAGCAATGTCACTGAAAATACTTTTATTCAAAACCCTGGTATGCTCTAAATTGGAGTACGCTGCAGCAATCTGGGATCCCGGTCACACTACGCTCGTATCTAACATTGAAGCCATTCAAAATCCTGGCGCGCGGCTTATCTTTTGTAATTATCATCGTTCAGCCAGTGTGTCATCCATGAAATCTAACTTATCTTTGCCCCTTCTTTCTCTGCGCCGTAAAGTATCTAGTCTATCGCTTTTTCATAAAATGTACTACTCTATCCCTACTCTAAAAGAAAAACTTACTCTCTCTCCCCGCACATCTCCTTTCGCCTTGATCATCAGTATAAAGTTAGAATTCCCCAGCGTCGCAGCTCCGCCTACCTCGACTCTTTTATTCCCAGGTCGTCATCGCAGTGGAACCACCTTCCCGCATCTTTGGTACCTATATCATCAATTGATTCTTTTAGAACTGCAATAACCAGCCATTTTCGTCAGCAGACATCCTGACTGCTTTTTGTCTTTTTTTTAATTTTTGTATTTATTCTCATTTTTGTATTATGTTTTGTTACTTGCCCCTCCCCTCTGTAATGCCCTCGGGCCCTGAGGGTACTGAAATAAATAAATAAATAAATAAAGACTACCCACTGTTACGCGTTAGTGTGGGTAGTCTTAATTTACGGTAACGAGTTACGAGTAACGGATTACACTAACTTTGTTACTTTTCTGATGACTCACGACGGTACCGCGTTACTTTGCCGAAATGTAACTTCTAACTTTAGTTCTATTACCTATTCCGAAGTAACGATGAAAATAACGACGGTACTCTTGTGGTTACATTTCACACTTTGTTGAGAATTTAGATATCATTGAACGTGTGCAATCTAGTGATTCCTTGCACTTTCAAAATTATGTGTTCCTACATTTCGAGTGCCATGTTCGACTCTCCCCAACTGCGACATGCGATACACGCGGGGAGGGGGGTTCTACTTTTTCGAATTTGTTATGTACGAGTAACTAGTAATTATGAAAGTAAGGCCGCTACTGCTTTAAAGTAACTCTAACTGTAGGAAGCTAATTCTTCGTTAAGGCAACTGCAACGGTAACTTCGCTACTTTTTTACTCAAAGTAACTGGCACTGTAACGAATTACTTCTTGAAGGTAACTTACCCAAGACTGGCTCACAGGCAGCGTTCACTAATACGATTTAATTCACAAACACAGAAAATAGGTCTCCTTCTTTAGGTGTCGGAAGCTTTTCCACAACACTTAAGGGAGGCCTCGTCGTTTGTAAAATGCTCAAGGACTAGTCAGAACTTCGTTATTTGATTAGAAAGATAAATGCTTGACAACATATTTCGTGTTCAATCGAATACGACGCAACGCCTATTTTAATATGATTTACATTTCTTGAAGATCGCACATAATTGATGTTTCTGTGGCATCATTATGCAATGTAATTTTATTATGTGCTTTCAATAAAATGTCGCGGCGCTGAGGCATCGCTACTTCTCAGGGCAACTAAAGATGAACCATGCTTGTACACGCTACAAAAAGAAGGAACTACAATTATACTCAAAATTACATCGTTGAACATTGTAATTAACTACGTATATCAGTTAAAGCCTCTTAACAGTAACTAAAAATCGCCGGGAAGTAATAAATTATTTCTTCGCTAAGTTGTTTTCAGCACGATACTACAATAAAAAACTAGAAACGAGTTATTCAGTGCCCATTACCAGTTTTCATTTTAAATTCAACTCTTATCAAGCTTTGCCACTGGGACTTCAAAGTTCCCGTCAAATTTATTCCTGTCTTTTTTTTTTGTAACAAATACGACAACTGCGACGCTGGAATCTTTAAGTGTTACACTTCAGGGATATTTGTCGTATGGCGCGAACACCTTGTAACTCACACTGTATTTGCATAATTCGTACAACGAAGCGATAATCAATCGATACAGACAGCCTCAGTCCCCCATTTAAGGCGAGTGATTTATCGCTGCTGTCTTCGCTAAAAGAACAATCGAGGCAACAATAATTCAAAGGAGTTCTTCTGCACCATATTTGAGGAAACTTCTAGATACCTTGCAAATTTGCTTCTACTCGGAAACCGCACCATCGATGGTTTAAATCGTGTGACAGAAGCCAGTAAAGTGTTTATCTACGTACGTTGGTTGTTTCAAACTAGTAAATCAGCATTGATGATGACTAGGAGTACAGTCCCAAAACTCCAAAAAAGGTTATAATAAGATAAAATAAAATAGTAAATCTGAAAACGCTACTTGAGACATATGTCCCTGATCCAGCGTGGCTACCTCAGACTTTAAATGTGCCGTCTATATGTTCGTGAATACCTAAGTTCAATGCGCCAAAACAAAGAATTATCCCCAGAGAAATCAGGCGTATCTTGCCGACATCAGGACGCCACTCAGAAGTGTATTGAGTAGCAGTGTGCATAGCAGCCAGCCCCCATTATTAAATACTAGTATGTACTACAAATGGAAAGGTGGTTATAGCTTACAGAGAAAGCTAAACACTAGTAGGTATCAAGGTACAATGAACATGGTGATAAACAGCGAACAGGAGACAACTACACAGTAGATGAAAACAGACAGGACAAGCGCTGACTTGCAACTCAATATATTGAACACAAAAGAAAGGAAGAGAGATGATAAAATCAGCAGGGAACGTGGTGGGGGGGGGGGGCACGCTGCGGAGTCAAACATCTGTGACATAATCCGAAAAGGATGTTTCATATTTACACGGATATATGAAATGATGTTCGTGCTTGGTTGTTTTGCTGGTGTTATACGCTTCTCGTGTCATGGACACGTTCCTTTTGATTTGTATCATCGTCTCTCTTCCTTTCTTCTATGTTTTGTGTTTCTCGCGACCATGGACACGCTCCTTTTTCATTTTTATCATCTTGTTTCCTCCTTTCTTTTCTGCAATATATATTGAGTTGCGAGTCAGCGCTTGTCCTGTCTGGTTCTGTGTCTTTGTCTCCCTGAGCGCTGTTTATCACCAAGATCAATGCATACCTATTCGCCCAACTTACACCTTGCTGGATATCAATGTTACCGCTTCCACAGCGGATCGCTGTGTTCAGTTATCTAGGCAGCTGCAAGTGCGAGGAGCAACCATAGTGCTTAGAAAAAAACAAAAAAACATCTACATTTATGTGTTTCAAGTCCCTTTTTCACCCCATCGTCCAAAATAAAAGTTATTCAGTGAAGTACGTCACCAGGTACGTTTTGTAGACCTCTTCCGCCGTTTTGCAAATCTCTCCGCAATCAATGAGGACTCCATTGACGCATGCGCGTCGCTAGCCTTGTCGGCATTGTTTCGATGTTCGTAGCGTTGCGAGACGGCGGAAAACGAACAAAAATTACCCACTGTTCTAAATCTGAAACCACCCGTTATCAAGGAACTATCGAGCAGCTCACAAACATTATTTTGAAATTCTCGTGTCTGTAGCGAGAAAGCTGACCCCTTCGCCACGCGGTTGTTCTCCAGCTCGTTTCCGGTGCGCTGAAGTCAAGAAACAAACTGTGTGGCGACCATCTTTTCGGGATTGAAGGCCATAAGACCTCATAACTATGAGCGGCGAGATGACGTCTGACTGTCTTCGCCAGCTGTTTGTTTCTAAACCTAACCAAATAAGAAACTAGGAAAACACTCGCTGCTGAACACCTGAGTGACTCACATGTCGACTCGTGCCTGTATTGGAGCAAAAATTTCGGTCAGTTCAAGAGTCCCAGATTCAGAGTGAAACGTAAATTGTCAGTGACATTTACCTTTAAAAAACAGCTCCGTCCTGTTGTGTTTGTTGTCTTCGCTCCGCCTTCGTTGCTTGATCTTTTCCATCATGTGTAACGCTTTACCAACTCGCCTAATTTGCTTGGATGAAACAGCGCGGATATACAGTCACACTCACAGGCACACAAAAAAGAAAGAGTCTCGCAGCGCAGTACGGAAGACTATATTATACGAGGTAACAACGGTGACAGTGGGTAGCTCCCAAGGTCATAGGTGGTTCGCCGTGGAGAGACTATCACAAAAAGGCAACATGTAGAGAAACACCAACACGAGCGTCTAGAAAACGTGCATTTCGTGAAAGAAAAAAATCTCGATATCCTACTGAGCGTTCTATCCTATTTTCAAAGGTTAAAAATCTTCGAGCAAATTTTACGCAAAATAATTGGGGTTGTGGGGATATTTTACAGCGTGTAGTTGGTCAGCTATTTCAAAGATGCGACAAGACACTCGCTCATAGCATAAATTTAGCCAGTGCAGTACAACCACTAGCCTGGGGTCTTTAATGTGCACCACACAGTAGCAGTACACGACCGCATGCCGCTACGATGCTCATCCAGATCAAAACGGGCAGGGGTGGGGATTGAACCCAGGATGCCTGGGTTCTGCCGCGCGAGCTTTCGCTCCACGTGCTCCGAGCTGGTGTACGCTAGTCCACTCGGCCACCGACTCCCACTTAATTTCACGCACCGCGTTAGTTGCGCATGCACCTTCAAGTGTTTTGGCATTTACAGTGTTGCATTTTAGATTCTAGGCAGATATTATTAAGTTTCCGAACTTTGTCCTGCTTTTCAGGTTCCTCAATTTTTCTGTTAGGCTAGGCGTTCGTTGCCTAGAGAGTAAATCACTAAAAAACCTCGGCCGCAATATTTCATTTTAGGGAGCAATATACCTAAGAAGTTTCCACAAATATTAAAACAAAACAATTTTCTTTTACAACACTGGCGAATTTTATTTTTAATAACTTTATGTTTTTAACGCATGATCCCACAGCCTCCATATGATATAAAATAAATCGGTGAGTTTTTCTCCGCATCCGCTCAAGGGCCGGTGAGCTTTTTTCCGCATTCGCCGGTTTTGCAGTGAGCTTTTTCGTCAATGTGGCTTTTTCGGTGATATTGTTTTCCGGTCAGCTTTTCTCCGGTAAACGTTTCCCCGGAATTCATAACACACTGACCCTAGTTTCTAGAAAAATAAACCTGATTAACAACACACTGAATCAAGAAAAGCACACGAAGTCGGAAGCTCACTGCTCCGCTCACTGCTCGCTCTCTGGTTTTCGTGAACACCTCATTTTTACCGACTGGAATACGGCTTATATAATAACGCAGGTATTCTCAAAAAGAAGTGGTATTTTACTCAGGTTGCTTTCTCGAGAAATATTTCAAGTGTCCGTCTAGGTCCGGTGGAAAATGTTATGTAGCTATCGCCCTGCTAAATTGCTTATTAACAGCATTTCACAACGTTGAGCTTTAGAAAATAAACTATTTGTTTTACTGACATTTGATTGCGATCAACACGTACTGAGAATATGACATAAGTGACAGGCCCATCAAGTAAAGTCTTGAATTTTATGCTTTGCGTAAACTTTGCCGAATTAAATTTAAGGACTTCGGAGAAGTGACTTTACGTACGTTTGGCTCAAGTCGAATGCTAGGCACCACTACATGAACCCTGTGTAGACGGATTTTCATTTAAACTGATGCGATCTAGGATCAACAACGCTGAACTCGGATGATTATTATGTAGATGACTTTTTTGTTTCATCACATAATGCGAGTTTTAGGCACTCTTAAGCTGCTTGTGACGTAACTTTTCACTGGTACCGAACCTTTGTGTTGATGTAAATGAAATATATTAATTTAAACCGTATGCCTTAAGATATTTATTAAAGCACCTAAACGACTGCCCATATAGGACCCAGCATGTTGTAGAGTTTATTTAAACTGAATAAATTACCAAATCAAACAAGTATTTTCACCGCAAAAACGACAGAGAACGTCTAATACATTTAAGCGTAATATTTGAAACAAACAAATGGCCTGGTCTGGACGTTACCATTATCCCGAGCATCAGATAAAACGAGAGCTGAACATTCGTAACCTATTTAATATGTCATAAGTAATCAAAAACAACTACTGTAAACGATAAGTTTTCACGAAGACCTAAATTTCGCGAATTTCGCAAATCGCCTGCAATTCGCAAAAATACGTCCCGCGAACAATTCGGGCAATATGTGAACGCTACGGAAGCTACACTTGATTCGCGAAAATTAGAACCCGCGAATAATTTCAAATTTCCAGCTTTGGGCCGATTCGCGAAAATTTGAGCCCGCGAAAAATTCGTCGTTTACAGTATTTTAAATTTGTTATGGAGGCAAAAGCACGACCCTTCAGGAAACATTCATAGCTTCATATGTTGTGTATTTTTTGGACACATTCCCTTAGATCCTAATTGCGCGATTATCAAGATGCACTGCGCTACTTATTTTGAATGTTCCGCCACCACCACTGAGCAAACTTTTAGTTGTCATTAATGATTGGGCTTAATGTGCGCCAAGGCTGACGCCAATTCCGGTGCCTTCCCGTTCTCACGCGTATCCGGTAAACCAAAGGTGAAAATTGTCAAAATGAGTTAATTAACTGCAAAAGCCCGTCGGGCACATAATGGCATGCAATTAAGTTGTATACGTAAACATCGGGCAAATCTTTACACAGCAAGGCGAGAAACGCGGTGAGGCGCGCTCAAAAAAACACGTATGCAACGCCTTCTCCAAGGCGTGGAGGGGAGAGCGGAGCGGCGAGTTGAAGCATAGCCTCTTATATTCTGACAAAGCCTGGCAGATCGCAACGTGAAGCGGCCGCCGAGGTGGAAAAGGTGGAGCGGCAGACAACGGATGAGATGAGAGCCACGTGACTGGCGCCCGCTGCGGCGAGAAGTCGAAGCACACTTCTCCCGAGCGAATAAGTGCGTTTCGGGTCCTCGCCGCTGCAAAAGCCGCGCGCTGACGTTCAGGTTCCCCGGGAAATGGCTCCTTGATGCTCTGTGCTACCAGATCCTCGCGCTCCAAATATGCGACCGGGCACTCTATGGCTCTGTCGTCGAACTGGCAGGCTTTGTGAGTATAGAGAGCTATGGTGAAACCACCCTATGGCGGTCGCGTCTCGTTATTCCATGATGGCAGCGGCGCCCATGCGACGGGGACGGAAAATCAATATAGTTCACGTGGCGTCAGGTCACGTGACATAAATGTTCCCACCAAATTTAGTAGGGAAGTCGTATTTGAGTATAGGTCACGTGACATCAATTTTTCCACAAAATTTAGCGAGGAAACTGAATTGGTGTGTAGGTCCCGTGACGTCAGGTCGCGCTACATTAATTGTCAGAGGCGACATTACTTTTCCCACTAAATTTAGCGGCGAGACTGAATTCATGTATAGGTGACGCCACATCAATCCTCCCGCTAAAGTTAGTGGGGGATGCAAGGACCAGAGGAACAATATTTCGAGATTGGGGAGTAGCCTTAAAAAGCATTCCATGCTTTAAATGTACTCGATTACTAGGAACTTATAACTGGAAACAAAATGAATTATAGAATTGTTAATACCGGAAAAGCGATGAAAACATTTCAAAATTAAGCCGCCTCGGTGTCGATCCGAGGCAAAACCCTGGCCTTCGGATCCCGAGGTACCCGCCATTTGACGGAGGCTTATTGCGGAGAAAGCGCCGTGTAACCGAGCTTTCGGTTGCACGTCGAAATATCCCCAGGTGATCGAAATTAATCCTCAGCCCTCCACTGGGGCGTGCACTGACGCCCATCGTTGGTTTAGCACGTCAAAAACCCGAAATTTGATTTCTTGAGTTAATGCAAAATGAGGTAAAACGTGAAGAGGTACCAAGCAATCTATTACTTGTAACAGATTACATACAGGTCTGGCGTGAACGAATACCTCTAAGATAAGAATGCCCAAGTGCTAAATTTTCCTGCGTCGCCAAAGGAGGCCACTTGGGCCACAGATTGGACACGACTACAGCATCAGCTTTCGGCTAGGAGCCATGTTTCCATTGATTGGACACGAGTTCCAGCCGAACACTGACGCCATAGCCATGTCTAACCTCTGGCCTACGGTGGTCTTTTTTAGTGATGCACGAAAATTCAACACTTTGAATTTCTCACCTAAGCTGTGTTGCATGAACACGCTCGCTCCAGTTAAGAGTCAGCGGAGCGGTTTAAGTTTGAGAGCGAAAGGCAGCTGTGCGGGGGCATCACTCGGCAGTGACACGCTGGTGTAGCAGCACAATGTAACACCCCTGCGTCAGAGTTGTGCAAACAGGAAGCGCTGGTCGTGCTGAGTCTTTTCACGTCACCATGTCCAAAAGTCCGCCTCCGTCTTTGGCTGCTTTTGTAGCGCTTAACAGAGTGGGACATTTGAGCGAAGTACACATCGCGACACTGTTAACGCGAACACGACATCGGCGCATTTTTGCATTTTGCTACTAAATATTATAAGATAGCACGAAATTATATCGCTTACATTATAGAACTAGATGAGCTCTTTCCGTAGGAATAATAACCGGAATGACATCACTTGGTTTCAAAGAGAAAAAGTGGAAAAACCGGTGATCGCTTGTTCGCGCTAACAGTGTCGCGCTCTGTACATCGTACAAAATACAGGTGTATTATCATTGTCCAACCTCGTTAGTGACTAGTTTTATACTTAATCTATCTTAGTACCCTATCTGCATATATGTAGTTTTTATTGTCTGAGTAGATCTCTAGAAAAGCGACATCCTAATGAAAAGCGGCAAGAAATACTTCGATTTTCCCAACTCGCCGATGGCGAATCAACGATATCGAAAGACAATGTATTGGACTCTCGCTCAGCTTTGCTCTTCAACACATTAAAGATTCTTCTATTCCGAAAAGTATAAAAAAGAGACTTTTCCTTTATTCTTTTGACGAGCACAGAATGAAGAAAATTAAAGTATTTTCATTTCAGCCGATTATTTGTTTTCTAGGCAGACATAACAAGACCCAAACGTTTATGTGATATTTTACCGGTGTGTGTATCGACATACGTTGGACGTTGCTAGAGATGCTTCATTAAATTATGCGTCATTGTATATGTAGTGAAAAGAGCAATGAGCAATGTACACCACCGAAATTTAAAACAAAAGAGTAAATTTACACTTAATAAAACGTCGGCTTTTTTGTGGCTTTGTCTAGAACGCGTTATTTGCCATAATTTACAACAACGAAGAGGAAATGGTTGTTTCCATCTATTGCTCCTACATTGCGAGAAAATGTTTATATCTGGAGGAATTGCTGAATTATATTATCATCATTTCAATTACTTTGTCTGCAAAACTACACAAGGCATAAACGGTTAAAAAAAGGCAGGTTATTTTTTAATAACACTGTGACCTACGAATCTGTGCACGTGACTATGATGACGTTACTAGAGTACTTCATTGCATGAAAACACAAAGCGCAAGAGAAGGCACATTCTCAAGCCAGGACGACAATAAGCAAAGAATGTCATCTTCAAAACGTTCGAGGCATGCACCGTGTTTGAAAATAAAAGCAGTTATACACGCAAGAATTACGCAGCGGGAAATGCAGAAATTGGTACACTTTTTGCTGGGCTCTGTCGTTCTCATTAGGGATCTCTTTCTTTTTTATATAACATATGATGTATAAAAACACAAAACCAAGGCCAAATGACCACTGCCATTAGTATAACATCGCTTTTTTATCGCTTGGAATCCAATTAGCCTTCCATTCCATTTCCGGGTAAATCTACCTAAGTATATAATTAGTCGTCATGCTTTTACAGCAGTTGCGGAGAGTTCTTGGTTTGTTTTAAAATAATTTTGATTGTTCTTGCTTAAGTAACCTTTGGTTCGTCGAACAGGAAGAAACTCTAAGTTACGTAATTTTTCCGACTGACAACGGCCGCTAATAGTGTAGGGGATACAAGACCTGCGTTATTGCACTGATGTCGGCGTTAACGAGCCAGAAGATCGCGAGCAGTTGCGCGTTCGCCGTGAGCGCCGATCGATCAGCGATACATACACTTATTCTTTTATTTCTATTATTTTCTTGCTTGTGTCCAGGAACAGCCGAAGCCTAAGTGCTGGTACACACAATATACTCTTAAAAAGAACTAAGCAAACAAAATACCCCAAGCACTAAAAACACTGTCCTTAATAGAGCTGAATGCTTAGGACATATTTAAACGAACGTTCGCTACCGAAGATATTGACCTCTGCGCTAAATGCATTAAAACTAATTTGAATACACAAGATCGGGAGAAAGTGAACACAGGCCTTGCACATAGAACTTGTTTGGGTTGGGATTGCACACGCGTGAAACAGATAAAGAGAGCAGAGACACAAGTTAACAACAACTTAATGTTCCATACGGCTTTGTGTAAAAATACATAGTCTCCGAAAATTCGCCGAGCTACTTATGACAGCAAATTCATCTTGTGTAACATTAACTAGTTACTAAAAAAACAGCAATTGTAATAACGGTTGCTACACAATGCGTGACAGTTTCCTCTGAACATGTTCTAGATTCTCCGAGCCTGCGACACCCAGACAGTTCCAGACCGCGGAGCCGAACTCAAGTGTTGAACGTACATACAATAGAGGTATAAAGCCTAACAAGACACAACGGCTCCTTGAAAGCGCGGGGTATTCTCGAAAACAAACCTAAAATCGCAAGCATGAACCGACCAAATTTGACAGATGTGCATTAAAGCGAAGGGTGGAATCAACAAAGACGCCCAAATCCCGCACACAATCCACTCGACGTAAAAGTTAATTATCTAGGCCATACAGAAAAGTGAGAACACATTTTAATGTAATAAAGAAATGGCAAGATTTTTTCAGTATCTAAACGCAAGTTTTTGCATACACACAACAGCAAAATCGCAGAAATGTCTTTTTGTAAAAGTTCGCAATCAGAACCCGATTTCATGTGTCTGTAGATCTTAACGTCGACCGCGAACTGGAGCAATTTCGGAGGTTTTATGCAACGATAAAGGTCGATTAAGGGCCCATGAAACGAATTTTGAGCTGGGATAAATAAATTTAGATTAGGATTTTACTAATAGCACATCATTTAGTGGGCCAGAAGTCTAAGGCCCAACTTTCAGCACGAAAATTTGACAACCCAGCGAACTATATCGTACAACCTTCCCTTCGAAAGCTCTCCGCTTTTCACTGTGATAGATCCGCGTACCCAAAGCGCGTCACCCGGCCCAAACGCACCTCGCAAGACACCAGACCTCACTTATTCCCTTCACCCCTAAGCTATGCACTTGCCGGACCAATCAGCCGCCTCCCTTTCATCATCTGACGTCATTCTCTGTGCTCGAGAGAGCGTGATCACGTGGCAAAATTGTGGCTGGCCCAACGAGCACGTAGCTTCCACAGCACTGTCAGCTTCGGGGTTAACGGAGTGGAGAAAGCAACTTTTGTTTGAGTTTTGAGCGACGGGCTAATCTTCTAGGGGAGAATGGTGGTGTCCGGGCACAGAAACAAGGGTCCTAGCAAGAGAAGACTCTCTCCTTTTCATGTTCTTGAACTATTTGGTACACTGCGCGGTTTGAGTTGAGGAAAAAAGCTAGACAGCAAAATGTTTTACAAAAATCGTTTCATGACCCCTTTAACAAAAATATTAAACAGCAACAGCAACGCAGTCGGCGCTTCAAAGAATGTCGCTACTCGTAGGAAGCTCTTAGCTAGGAACTTTAGCCCTGGATGGTGACGAGGTGGAATTTATTAGGAAGTCGGGCAAGTTTGTGTAGGAGTATGTCGGTAGAAAGGGGGGGGGGTTATCCAGTTGTTTGTTTTAGTGTCTACCCTTTCTATACTTATTTTCACCTTAAATCCAGGCGCAGGCGACGCTACGAGCTGGTGGAACAAATCAGACAGCTTCAAAAGCGCACCATCACGTTGTTTGTCATGTTTATGTACGTGATCTAATCATCGTCAAACCAATCATGTAGAGGGAAGGACTAGTGACTGGCGCTTTTAGCGCTGTTTGATTGGTCTGATTAGCTCGTAGCATCGGCTGCGTCTGGACTTAAGGTGAAACGAAGTATGGCGTCATTTTGACGTGCTTAATCGCTCTCATCTAACATTTGCAGTTGTAAATCAGTGCTCTGCGTGTGCACTTAATAAAAATAATAATAATATTAACTTTATTTACCATGTATAAGCATGGTGGGGGCTGAGGAAAAAAGCTGTCCAAGCAGCTTGACTGGTCCTCAGCCCCCTCAGGTACATACAGTGGCGAGAAAAACATTTAAAAAGAACACAAGAAATTATATAATAATACAAGGTACTTTCATCATAACAATGAACAACAGACAACTACAGTCATGTATCGTTAATATGGACCCCGTTAATATGGATACCCCGCTATATGGACACCATTTTTGGGGAGAAACTGGAAAAATGCATGCATTTTTGGCTCGTTATTATGGACAACTCGCATTATGGACGATTTTCGGAGGGAACGACGGTGTCCATATTAACGAGACATCACTGTATCAGTAATACATCAAACAAGAATAACACTTGCCTATAAAAGAAGTCGGGAAGTTGTACACAAGAAGAAGGGAAAACTATCCAAAATATATTTAAGATGCTTCAACACAATATATATATATATATATATATATATATATATACATACACATACGTACAAATACACACATATACATTATACATACATGCACACACATACACATACATACATACATACATACATATACATAGACGCACATATACATACACATATATACACACACGTACATATAGACATATTTATGTGTGTTTTTATGCTTCGTACATTGCGCGAAGTTGACTATATCTGCAAGCGTACAGATCAAAATTAACGTGGTAATAGTTGTTTAAAAGGGATGGTAAAAGATGACGGAGACATTATTTTCCCGAGTTTAGTCGAGTTTTAGGGACTACCCAGCTCTCTTTGTGTCTTGTAGAGTAACTAGAGGTTTTTATTTGCAGTTCGGAAAGATTGTGCATATTACTTTTATTTCTCGTGTTTCTAATTTATAGCGAGCATTCAAACGATATCTGTATAGGTTGTGTGCCCTTATAACGCGAGAACGACGAAAGAAAATTGAACTTGGTGTTCCATAAGGGGCGTTATAGATGTGGCGAAACATATTTCTTTTGTAATAAATTAATACGCTGTAGGTTCGAAGATGTAGCTGTCCACCACACTAGTTGACAATAGTTTAAGTGTGAGTAAAACAGTGAATTATAAAGAAGCAACTTAACTTGTGCAGAAGGAGGCTACTTGACTTCCGTCTTTTACGCTGTTTCTTCCACTTCAGTGTGTCAGGCCAACTAGTCCGATTCCACGCATTGTTGCAGGACACGGAATTCCTGAGTTTTGTTTAACAAATGCTGTGTATTTAATGATAACTAGTAAATATCAATACCTTGTATTGCAATTTAAATGATAGCCTAAAACGAAAACCTTGAAAGGGTTCAGAGTTGATGATTGAAAGCCAAAGAGTTTAGCCAGAGCCAGGATGGAAAATAAAAATCAATATGATATAAATCGCGATTTTTATTATGATTTAAATCGTGATTAAATTTAGACTAGTTATATTATAGTGATTTAAAACTTTAAATGACACTTTCCCCGCGAATCCCCAAAGTATATTTATTCTTAATTATTTATAATATATATCTCTTTATGTGCATTTGATTTGTATTTAGATCAAATAATCATCAAGCAAGAAAGATTCCTCTAAGGCTGAACAAGGGAAAGCAAAAGTGCTCTATTGCAAATGGGAACGTTGGGCTTTATTCCTACATTCCACTTTTTTCGTCAGCTACGTAACGTCGCGTCTTATTGCAACAGCTTCAGAACGCAAAGAAAACGAAAAATAGAATAGTAAAATTGTGTTGAAATATTCTCAAAATTCTAAATAAAAAACCAAATGAAGTTCCTAACTAAAAAAAATCAAATCAAACTGTTTTTGTTTTAGAATAACAAAGATTACACCAGTAAAAATATATTCTTTTTTAAATTGCACTTTACATTTAGAGTAGTTATTTCGCCCGTATTGTTGCCAGTGATACGACTAATTTATCAATCAATCAATATGACATGTTAAAATAACATATTGTGGTAAAAACGTACAATTTTACCCACAGTGATTTAAATCAAATGCTATTAATTCAATTCAAATGCATTTAATTTAAATCAAATACATCTGATTTACTTGATTCAGAAAAAAATATATTTTTAATTCGGTTTAAACGCATGGCTTCACGAGACGAGACTAGATGGAAGTGGATATGGAGCTTTATTGATATACGAGATGCGAAGAAAGAAAAGTTTGGTGTCTTGAAATATGAGTATGGTGTACTCGTGGGTTTTTGGTGCGTATGGAACAGGGCTGGGCATTATTGAGAAACAAGTGTATCGCGATAGTATCTTAGAGATAGTTTTGAAACTCGATATATCTGTATTGAGATTCATTTGAAAAACATATTTGCATCTCAGTAGTGAAATACATTTAAGATGTATCGCTTGTATCGCGATACTTCGCAAAACTTAGGTATCTCGCTACATTCGTTGTCCTTTTTAAGATAAATTTAGAAGATAAAAACATCTGTTTGGTACAAGTTGCTTCGTAATTTATAATATAAACCCGCCCTATAACATAATCCATCTCAGTTTCAGACATTAAAAAAATCTGTTTTAAAAAAAGTTACGGGCAAGAATAACAAAATCAGCTCCTCTCACAAAGCCTTCCACTCTTTCCAATTTAGCAGAGAGAACGCTGTAAAGGAGTTGAGTGAAGAACAAAGTATGGCCCTGTTGTCCAATTTCCTACACTATGGGTGACTCAGAAGCTTATAATACGGCAATTTGAGATGCGCCCTCACGGCAAAATAGGGTTCATTTCGGGCAGACGCCTTTTGTCAACAATGGCACGCAGTCTTTACCAATCTTTAACTATGTGGTTCAACTGGGGTGACATGTTTTCTTTAGCGGCATAAATGATAAATAAAGACTTTGAGGTAAGGGGAACAGCATGAAATGGCACGAAAAAGGAGCACAAGCAGAAATTACCATGCATATTCACCATAGGCGTGACGGCAGGATTTTTCGATTAGGGGGGGGGCGGATTTCCCCAGAGCGCCCCCCCCCCCCCCCTCCATCGGTGTTTTATGCCGTCGAAAACGAAACCATACCGCCGGCGCAGTCGCGCCTCGAGTCGGGCCAACTCGTTCCCCCCCCTAGATGATTAGAGGGGCCGGCCGCCCCCCGTGCCCCCCCCCCCCCCCGCCCCCGTGCGCACGCCTATGATATTCACCACGAACCACACCCTTCCCGCCTAGCACCGTTAGGGAACAAATGTATCTCTATAAGTATCTGTATATGTATTCCGGAATACCTTTTCGCAGGTTTTGCAGAAGTATCTCAGGGGTACCCGTTCCATAAAAGACAAATGTATCTCAGTGTGTGTATTTTGGGCCTTGAAACAGATGTATTTCAGTATTTGTATTCCCGAATAGTTTTTGGGGTATCTCTGCCCAGCCTTGCGTATGAACAAGTATAATTGTGCCACTGCGCTGCATACCTCAAACACGACTTCATCGTTTGTGCTCATTTTGATAAAACCGGACACTTATGAACATTAGAACATCGGAGTACCGTCTAAGATGGTACTCTGGATGAGTGAAACTGTACGTACAGCAATAGTAGTTTTGTTGACATCAGTTAAGCACTGAGATCGTAAAAAAAAAAAAACACCGATCGCATGCTTTTGCTTACTTTGCCACTTGCGTGTGTTAAGAAAGATGTTGTTTTGTTACATAAAAAAAAACTTGAAGTTGTAATGCTTTTTTACGAAATTCTGCTGAATTTTGAGCTATGATTTACTTTGATTATGACTGGAATGTTATGGTTTTAAGACAACTATTTTATATCCTTACTTTGCATCAAACAAAGCTCTTATTGTTTTATTAAATAAAATTATGTTTTCGATAAATCTATGTTATCACTAACTTTTGTAGGGAGTTTTAGTCCAGGATATTTATTTTTATTAACGTTTAGCACACAAGAGCCGCAAACGTCGAAATTGAATTTGGTTTGTTTTCGGGCTCGATGTGTTTTTATAATTGTTCTTTTTTGTATAAATAGGTCTTAATAAGAAAAGTCGAATGAATATCTTTAAATATCAAAACTCAAATAGAATAAGTTCAATATAATAATAATCTTATAATAATATTATTCTTATGTTGTGAAATCTCGGCACGCCTCGAGCTTCTCAATTTTATATCTCTGGGAAAACGTTAGCTACTGCGTTCACATATCGACCAACACACTGTTTATAAACAAGCCTGCTTTTGCTCACAATGGGTGTAGCATTGCGCGTGAGCAGAAACCAGATTCGCCTAAGGCGAAGCATCTGCGCATGTGCAGATGCCACCAGCAGCGCCACCGCTGTGTCGTGATGTCAGAGGACTGAGTTGGGCTATCGCTGAATGTTGCCCCCAAGGACATGACTTTCAGATATATTTATTACAGAAATATAAAAAAATATGACCCCGACGGTCATTGTACGATCTGACGTGTTAAACACCATATAATGAACTGATATACTTTATCAAGATATCGGTATATTGTCACGAATAAAAATGTAAAACTGAAGTTAAGCGTTTAATTGAGGCTTACTTGTGCCCACAAACTCAAGGAAAAGGTATCAGCATTTTGCGTCGGTGATGGAAGGTCGACTGTCTCGTAGCAGTGCATTACTGTTCCTTTTATACCCACGATAACAGCTGATAAATGTTCCGAACCAGAACCCGCAATGACGGCCGAGAAAACAGAAGTATAAAAGAACGAACAGTGTTGAGTGGCGTTCGAACCCCGTTCCTCCGCGTAGAAACCACGTACTTTGCCAAGTCCGCCAACCACGCGGCATGTAATTCCTCTAAGAAGTAGCGGCCCGCTGGTTATCGAAAGAAAGGCGAAATAAAGAGATAATAATCCCCATAACAATGTCTTCACATTCTCACAATTCCATCGGCCACTTCAGTGTGGTCGACGTTGTTGTAAGTATTTGTTGTCGTTCTTTGGCCTCCTAATCGCCTTCATTTCGTCGTTGCTTGTCCGTAGGCTGTCGTCGTAAGTGCCGTCGCAGGTTGTCGTCGCACGTTGTCACCGTAGGTTTCGTCGTAGGTTTTCGACTTTTGTTGCCGTCGTAGGTTGTCGTCGTAGGTGGTAGTGGCAGGTCGTCGTTGCAGGTCGTCATCGTGAGTCGTCGTCTTGATTCGCCTTCATTTAACGTAGATCGTCGTGGTCGTTGGTCATCCTCGGTCATTCTCATTTTGGTCCACTTGCGTTCGTAGTCCTCACCAATGTTGTTCGTCATCTTTTTCATGAGAGCTGTGAGCGTGGGCGTTACCCAACACTAGAATGTCTCGAACAAAAAGCGACAAATTTAAAACAGGGGAACCAAATGTTTGATGCGGCGACCTTTTGCCAGACAACAAATAAATGAAGGATCGCAGGCCCCGATGTCGGCGTAGCGGCACTATCGTACACACGCGCGATAAACAAACTTGTTACAGCGACGCAGGGCTGCTTCTATATTGACATCATCCTAGATGTATCTGTACAAGCCCCTACCGGCATTATTCCGACTATGCGAGAACATTCTGGAGGATATACTGAATGATAAATACATTAACCGAGGACAGTATTCGAACCCGGACGTCCGGGAGGCAGCGAAGTGCGCAGCTTGCTGGACAACGCACGCGGTAATACGCTGGAGGAAAGAAAACTGAGATTCCCCCTCCCCCCCCCCCCCCCCCCCCCCCAATCCTCCCTCAAACCTCCATTGCAACGGCGCCAGCGACCATAAGAAAACGCATCACTATACTATTGGATAAAGTAGCCGTATTACTAAAACCAGTAAAACGTTTTGTTTACACGTTTATTTTGAAAACAAAATGCGTTTAACCTCTATGCTGGAACTCGAAAGAAAACCAGAAAACCGCGTTTGTTCATCTCAAGAAAAAAACAATTTACCCCCGCGAACAGTATAAGCCGAAAGAACTGATCCAATTTTCGCTGTCTCTGCGGTCCCCATAAGCTATATTACCTCTTATTTATGAAAATAGCCGAAAGTATAGGACCTCAGTTGGCATTTCATTCTTAGTTCGAAACACAGCTCTCTCAAAAACTGGCAGTTAGGTCAAAAGACAACATGAAGGACTGTTTCAGCTCATACAAGGCCGCAAATAGTACTTTTGTTTTAGTATAAAATGCCTGCAAAAGCAAAAAGTTATTTCTGAGCTAAAGCGATTTGACACGTTCGTTTGGTCGAAACTAATGAGGTTATTGATACGATTGTGTATACAATCTTACTTGCTTGTGTCCTGTTTCTACCCAGTGCGAATGAAAAACTGATAAAAAAGTTCTGTTTTTTTATTTTCCATAAACAAATCGAGCATAAAAATCCTACACAAAGCACGTTTCTCCTACTTCTCGGATAGAGCGCTGAAACATTAAGTGGCGAAGATGTATATCGAGTGTGCACGTGCGCGATCGATAATCGGTCTAGAAAGGACCATTGCGGAAATGTTGGGAAAGAGAGGCACAAAACGGCGTAACCAGGTACAGACGATGAATCGTACACTCAGCAAACTCTGCAATGTAAAATAACGCCTTATAATATGTGTACATATGCCGTCCCGTGTGATGCACTATTTAATATTAGAAATGATGAAAACTTGCAATAGCTGTCCGCCTTGATCTCTATCGCCGCTCATTGGCGGATATGATGGAGATTGTTATGAACCTCTTCCTTCTTAGGCAACCACAGCCGTAACAGGGAAATAGATCACTCGTTTTTATATTGTTAACGAAGCGACGGGAAGAGAAGTATGCTGGATAGGGGAAAAAATTACGATTAAAGGTTTGTTAGGTATACTGGGTCCAGTGAGTTATCATATTTTACACCTCCTTGTTAGAAATATTGACCCATGTCGTATGTAATAAGGCTAGTTGTATGGACATAATCATCAATGTATATTATCCAGAATGTTAGTCTCAAGTATAAAACTGACGCGTTAAATGTGACAGTTGCGCATCTCGTTGATTATGAATACATTGACAGACATAAACCAGGCGGAAAATGTAGTATCCGAAGTATGTATTTTTTATATATATACAGCTAAGGTGTTGTTGCACAAATTGCCTACTGTATATAGTATTTTGCAGCATAAGAGGTAAAAAAAGAATACCCCCCCCCCCCCGAATTTTTCTGATTCGCCCTGATTGGTGGGTTTCTCTCTTTTCACTCGCCTCTGCTCCAGTGTTTGTCTACTCTTAACGTTAAAGGTATGGAGGGGATATGTGTGATGAGCTTTTTGTCCGTATTCTTAGACTGCAACATGCAACACAGCTTATTAAAATAACAACAAGGCACTCGGCTTCAGGGACAAGACAACCTTATTTGAGCAAGCTCTCTCTGCCTGGCGCTGTTCCTTTCAGGCGTCCAGTACTAAACCTAACTCAGCGGGATTTGATTTCATAGCTGCAGCCTGCAGTAGGCGTACTTTTGAAACTGCTGGTGGTTGAAAGAATCACGTTTTCGTTTGTTTGTGGTGTGTATACTTTCTCAGAGAAATTGGCAAAGTCGTGTACAATTTTCGAAACAAAAGCAAACAACTGTTAAATATTTTTGTTGAGTTCATGCTCAATAGTATGAATGAGATTGCCATTTTGTTTTATTTTGTACCAACCTCTCACGCCATTATCTACTCAGTCGTGCCAACCAAGAAGGTTGTTAGCCGCCAAATAGAAGTCCCAAAAGCAGATAGCTATATGAAATGGGTCTACCGTATTTACCGTATTCACCAACACGTGCGACGGGCCTCGCATAGAAAATATGTCAACTCTATACATTCGAACAATGTATATTGTACTGTGCACACCGTCCCACGTTATCCAAATGAGTTCTTTGAGAATCATCTAAGAAACATAGCACAGTGAGTCAACAACGTCGACAATATTCGATTCACCAAGGTTGGACAAAATTGACGAGGAACGTTTTTGAAGCACGTTTTGGGGAGAACTACAGCTTTTTGAAAAGCACCAAAGTAAAGGAATCAACATCACGGTTCTGCTCTCAAGCCCTTTCCGGTCAACTATTTGCGATGAAAGAGCGTGAAGGATACTTGTACATTATCTCGATGGCCACCAAAAGTTTTATTGTTCGCAATCTCACGTCACGGGTTGTCCGACGTTTTCCTCTTTGTCCGTTCCCCGCGAATGCCGAGCAGAAACCCGTGAATGGGAAGCCCTCTGGAAAAAGACACGAGAAGGCTACACAGCATAAATGATTACAAATAATGTGTAAACTTCCAAAATAGGCGGGAAAGTTTGGAATGCGCAGCTTAGGCGGAGAGTCTAGATGAGCAAGTCTTCACAATAGAAGATAGCGGCAGTCACTTTCCTAGCTACTGGGTGTCGCGGGGTAGTAAACGCCATCAGCATCAACAAAATGGCGGGCGCAAAAGCTATATTTTGTAGAGGTGTATAGTAAGATTGTCTTGTTTATTTGCATGAACATATCTTAGTTTGGGAGTGCAAGCGAGTACAGACCAGAGTGAATTGCATATCAAATTTACAATGACTGGGCAAATTTGTTTCCCAGCGTTTCGGCACTGTGTCGACATGAACTCATAACACTTAAAATCAAAGGTAGGAGGCTCATACTAGGAACATATCAACTAAAATTATTTCTGTTTTTTATGTTTGAAGTGATGTCTGTTATTAAGTGTCTGGTTTTCCAGAAGTGATGTCTGTTACGGTGTCTGGTTTTCCTCTTTTATGGCCCCTACCCACGTTCTCGCACGAACCGAGCAGGCAGAAAACGCATGAAAACTGACCCTCAAACCTTTCCCGAGTCTTTTGATACAGCCCCAGTTGCGGCGTTTTGACGAGAAGACAAGTTTTTGCTTGGTTTCTTCCAAAATAACATAGGAATGGACGTTCCGCATGGTGACGTCCGCCCACAGCCCCAGACCGAAAATGCGCCCGACGCGCCACCACCGCGCCGTGACGTAACAGAGCTGAGTTCGTGTATAGCCACGCCTCACAATCATCTGAAGTGGTGGAGTTCAAAGAGCGTTACTGTCGCCTAATCAACTGGTCGCAAGAGGGGCGAAGCGAATCGACTGGAACAAGGCTACAGCTCCTCAAAGCTTGACCGGTCAGCTTTCAATCGACACTCACTCATACTACCAAGGAGACAAGCTTTAGAGCTGCGCGGAAATGGTAGTCTATGCAGTTACAGTGGTTTCTGGTTACGAAACAAATAAACCAAGGGTGGTCGGTGCTGAAAAAATACCCCAGATCATCCTGGTAAAATACGATCGTTTGACCGAAAATATACTAAGAAAAAGAGACGCGTAACCTGGCCAGTGACACTTAATGGTAATATTTTTTTTTACTTTTTAATGCGAGATAATAGGGGAAATAGATGGGGGGGGGGTTCCGTCTTGTTGACCTATTTGTGTTTTTCTTTTTATTATTACACAAATTAAAGGGGTTATTTGGAAGATATTCGTGCAATGTATACCCAACGCATACAGCTCATATCCCATAGTACCAGTAGAAAGAACCATACGACGTATTATATGCATTTTTCTTCATGAAGAACGCACAAGACAATCTGATATTTGGTGACGGTTGTTTTGCATACTGTTTCTGCGAGAAGGCACCTAAATGTTACAAATGTTTTCCACTTGCTTTGAATAATATTTCAATTAAATACATCTGTCGTACAACACGCGCACCGAGTGATACCGTGAACGCGGGACACGCGCTTAAAAGCATGTTTCAAAGGCTCCATTAGTGCAGTACGCGGGACACGGTAATAGTTTGGTAAAGTCCCTAATGTGGCATAACCGCGTACCGTTTCTTAGGGCTATCCTCCCTATTTCACTCATTAGAGCCATTTGCCTTGTGATGAAGCATACCTCGTATCTCGCGCCATGTAATTTTTCATACCCTCCTTTGATCTTTCCAGATAATGAATACACGATCTGCTTATCGCACTGTTGGTAAGAGTCTTTACCACTCCAGCTTTTGCCGTTTTAGAATGACAAGTTCTTGTAAGGATGAGTTCGTGGTTGATTTTTCCATATTTCCCACTGAAATGCTTCCCCGTATGAATTCATAAATAAAACATTGCATCGCTTCCTTCCCCGGTTCCACAGTGAAGCGCGATTCAGCTGCTGATTTTCTTATTAGTGTTTCCAATTTTCATGCTAGCTTGTTCCGAAAAAACTCCTACGATGTCGTCGTAATCCAGCAAAATAAGCAGATATTGTTTTTTTTTTTTTTTTTGTAGTGTACCGGAGTGTTTTCCTGGACTTCGTGAATATAAAACATCTTCGTTCACTGGAACGTTTTGCAAAAATGAACAGAGAGCTATGAGCGATGCTTCGTTTTAGAACCGAGTTGGAATGAACATTTGAACATTTCGTACGTTTCATTCAGGCTAGCTTTTGCTTGAAAAATTCTGGTGACCGCAAGGCCGTTTTTCTTCCACGACGGGCGTTCGCGTTTCGCTCGCCCAACTTCCCTTGGGCTCGCTTTTTTCTTTTTCTTCTTGCAATTTCTTCTTTGAGCCTTTCTTTCCTGGGATAAAGTGTCTTTCGAAAGGAAAGCGGAGACCACGGAAGCGAGGGTGGACGCCGACTTCCCCATGGAGATTCCGTGGAATCTCACACTGGAGCGAACATATTTTCTCCTTTATCCGCAGGCTCTCGCCTCCTTCGCTAATATTGTTCCTTTCTTTGTTACCCCTTGTTGTTTTTTAGTCTGGTTTCTTTCGCTCAAATCGCGCGGCAGCCATACTTCCATCACCTCAAGATAGACCAGAAGGATGCGGCGAGATATCGAAGTCAATCCAATGCTCTGCGCATCACGTGACATTCGACAGGGAGCGTATTGACGCACGGGGGCTTGCAGTCCCATAATACGCTCAGGGAGCTGGATTGGCTGGAATGGGTCGTAATGTTCGCTGGAGGTCCATTGCAAGGTGAAACGAAACATATTTTTCGTCAAAATAGGAGACTTGAGACCAGTCGCCTCTCATTCCATTCCGATTTTCTTTTCTTCTTCCCTGCCTATCTTGTCCGAATCGCTCGAATGAACAAACATAATGATTTCCTGTAAAATCACTCTCTTGCTGCCGGCTCTTTGTTGACGATGTCGCGAAGGTCCCAGTGGTAGCTACTGCTTCTTTGGTTCCGCAAAGGTCGTTAAAGCGATTCTAGTGTGTTTCATTCTATTAACGTACAAAAAAAGAAAACGCAACCGATCATGTAGACTGAAACCCAGAACCGAAACCGCGAGTCAGGAAGCGGAAGATGGTCGGACAGAAGTGTTCGAATTCAAAAGGACATCGATGTATTTCATTCGGATCATCAACCGCGGCGCTCATATATCTCATGGCAATGACAGATTTTTTCCCCCACTGCTTTACAAGACAATCAGAAATATCCACGTAAAAATAGTCGCACCATGAAATCCCTAATCTACGAGAAAAACGAGAAAATATACATGAATATACGTCGCAATCTCGAAAACAATCGCCATTCCCTGGGAATGGCTTCGGAACTAAACCTTATGTCATTCTGCTCACTAAAAAGGCTATTTCGGCGAGTCGCATGGTTCAAACGTTTTAGTCTGCCTCCCGTAAGAATTTAATCCCTGCGGCAAAATTAGGTTGCTGTGAATGAATGATATCTCGAAGCGAGTTTAAATTTCTGTTTCTAAAGTTGAAGCTTGGGCGAGTTGGTACGACATACTTGAAAGGTATACCAAACGACGGACTGCATGAAGGAGGACACAGAAGAGCGTTCTGTGCTGCTGTCCTCCTTCATCCAGTCCGTCGTTTTTTGCGCTGTTTTATAACTTTTAATTAAAGTTCTGATTTTGATTATTTTCTTAGGTCATGAATATTAACATGAAATTGCTTCTTTCAGAAACTGGTCTAAATTTCTAACTTTGCTTGTTCTTTTAATTGCTTTTGTGTTTGGTTAATGTAATTTACAATTTGTTACCTGTTACTCGTTTCACAAACGAGATATTGTCTTTGACCCAGCAGGTTGTTTTTGAAAATAAATAATAAAAAATATTATTTATATTAAAACATTCTATGTACATCGCTTACGCGTCCCCTTTCCGCGAAGCACATCGATTGACACGCATCGCCCAAAAGAAAACAATCTTCGTATAAACTGTGTTCGTGAAAGATGGTTTTTCAACCTAGTTATTTGATACATTTTAATTTCGGTCGCGATGACTGCTTGGCGTCTGTTCTGAGAAAAAAAAATGCGCGCGACCTTGTTAATGAGAGTGGGTTTAATAAGTTGCATGAATACTGCAATGTACAGGTGTCATCTCACTACAGCTGAGGTGGCCATTCGAGCGAAAGGTCAATTCGGCTAAAAGACCTGATGTTGCAGGACGTGTTCAAAATTATTTCATGTTCACCACACAGCGCCCGCCAATAAGTTAAAACTTCCCTTGAATCGAGATACTGGAGCCAAAGTGAGACTTCGATCCTAACTAAAGATCAACTAATTGAAGCATTTGGAGCCAAACTGAACATTTTGCCGAATCCGGTTCGTCCACCGAATTGTGCCTCTTAGCACCTACGGCCTTCAAACTAAAGACGCACCTTAGCTGAGTAAAGGTGATACCACTATGCAAGATGAAAATGTACTGGACGCTAAAGAACATAGAATAAATATAATTTGAGATAGCATCGGACCATGAGTCAATAAAGTCCATTCACAATAAAATAGCTCGTGAAATAAAAGTTGAAAGAACGTGTATTGTTCAAAACAGTTCAAATCGATGACTTGTAATAAGTACCTTCCGCAGAGGTGTTTTATGAATCAACCGCCAAAACATGTGCGTCAATAACTACCCATTATAAAAAGACGGGCATCTTACTGATCATTGACAAGGTGTCCGTTTGTTGGGGCACGATTGCGTTTGGACTGGAAAAAAGCACCAACACAGATAACGGCCAGCAGCTAAAGCCCTGGCAATGTCTCGTGTGCGGAGTCTATAGTGGAGACAACGCATGATTTCGAAAGACATTTCCGGGCGCGACCAAGTCTTATGGCGCGCTTTACACTGGCGAATGAGGGTCCCTGCGAAGTGCCTGGGTTGTGGAACCGCGTGTGGTGTAAAGGGGCCATTACGCAGGTTCTGTGCCTACCAAACTTCTGATCTAAAGAGCCTCGCTACGCTCATACATGCGAGCACCTAAAGGCCCCAGGAATCCAGGCACTACGGCACGGGAAGGATGGAAATGGGGGGGGGGATACTGCATCGAACTCCGAACTTTCAAACATATAACCAGTGCTGTAGGTCGCTACCGAAAAACAGCAAGCAAAATGCGTCACTCGTTACTGCAAACAAAGGAACGCATTATACCGACCTACGTAACCTCACAATGGGGAGTTTTCATAGGCCGTTTCGCTGTCCGAATAGCTGTCCGCAACCCGATACGATACCCGCAGCTCTACAGTCAAGGCCATCGGCGCGGCAGGCGCAGCAGTGGCTTTTTCGTTGCAGAGGGCAGCGGAGTGGGAAGCGCGTCTACGAAGACTCCTAAGAAAATGAACGCGATTATCGTTACCGTTATAAAGTAACGGACGTTACTTTTGCGTAGCTTTTTATTACGGATTAACACGTGTTACTCTTTTGACGTTACAGCTATGCAACGCCATATATTCAAGACACTTTACGTCCATCCGGAAACTGAACGTAACTACCTTATTTTTTTTGCGGTTCCTCTTAAAACGCACAAGAAAAACACCCAAAAACAACAAAAAAAAAATTCAAAATTACTCTGGGTGGGCGCTTAGAAACAAGGAAAGGTTGAAGTTAGTACTTTGTTTCTAAATATTTGGAAGAGTATGGAACGAGTAGCTTAACTACGTTACCCGTTACTCGAAATAAGTAAATGTAAGTACTATCGTTACCCACTACACGTTTTGAAAATGTAACGAATTACGTGACAACGGTTACCGGAAAGGAACGCGTTACCGGCAACGCCATTTCTTCTAACGTGTTACCGCCAACACTGCTTATAAGGTAACGTACGGGCTTTCAGTTGAAGGTAGGTGACAATTGTTTATGATGTGTATGCGGGATATGTGCGCGTTGTGACCATGGTTGGTTAATGTGTAAGAATTAATGATGTGGGTGCAAAGACTCACAATTAGTTTTTCAAGAGGGCGAACGTCCCTTTTGTTATCTGTGTTTCTAACCTTCCAAATTAGGTAAGTTGTTTTAAAACAAAAAATGAGGCATGTTTAACAAAAAAATCAGCAGAACCCATCCTTTGGGAATGATTATCTACGTTAATGCGAATAGCATCAAACAGTGCGGAGTTATGCGCGTTCGTCAGGTGGCCGGCACACTCTAGATACGCCAGCCCACTCTTAAGGCGATTCTAAATTTGTTGACACTTTCACAGCCCTGCGCACGATCTCCGCAGCCCAGCACGTGCGTTTGTGTCACTTAGGAAGGCGAGCAAAGCACGCGCCATACGCACAAACACTCAAAATGGTACCGACCAGACTTTCTGGCGTCTCAGCTAGTCTCAACCAACGGTACTCTAAACGGTTGTTTATATCTTTACCATAGGACGCGCCTTACAGCGCTGTCACAGCTACCGGTGCGCGCGCGTTCCATGCACGAGGGCTCATTCCGCTCTCGTGAGGGTGAGCACGGCCGCTACATCACCCTCTCCCGAGCGCGGGAGAGGGTGAGCTAGGGGCAGTGCTAAGCCTCACGAGAGCGGAATGAGCCCTCGTGCATGGAACGCGCGCGATGATAAAGATATAAACAGGTGTTTAGAGTGCCTTGAATGACTGCCTTCATAGCTCTGTGGTTAGCGCGTCTGCCTGCTGATCAAAGGGTCAACGGTTCGAATCCCGCCGGCGCCGGTCTTTTTTATTTATTTATCGACCCGCGGCGTAAGAGGTTAGATAGCCAGATAGATATAGATAGATAGATAGATAGATACATAGACGAAAAGTGCGTGAAGTATCCAAAGAATGCTATTCGCATTAAAAAATATACACTACTTGTTGACAAGGAAAGTCGATAGCCTTTGATTCTTTAAGCATTAATTTTCTCGTACTATGAAATCTAGTGTCCAAAGGAGCAGTGCAGAACTAGCCGGTGCTTGTAAGTAGTCTGTTATTTTCGTGCCTGAATTTGGTAACTGCAATAGAGTTACTTACGCGAATATGACACTTAGAATGTGACACGTTTAGCCGTCTCCAGGCGTTAGCATCATCTGCCTGGTTCTAACCGTGTTTTGTTCCCGTTTGTTATTTTACCATTCTGTATATTGTCAATTTATGTAGATTACTTTTAATGCGAATATTAATGCGAATAGCATTCTTTGGATACTTCACGCACTTTTCGTCTATGTATCTATCTATCTATCTATCTATCTGGCTATCTAACCTCTTACGCCGCGGGTCGATAAATAAATAAAAAAGACTGGCGCCGGCTGGGATTCGAACCGTTGACCCTTTGATCAGCAGGCAGACGCGCTAACCACAGAGCTATGAAGGCAGTCATTCACCGCACTGTAAACAGTTGTTTATATCTTTACCATAGGACGCGCTTTACAGCGCTGTCACAGCTACCGGTGCGCGCGCGTTCCATGCACGAGGGCTAGCTCACCCTCTCCCGCGGCTCAGCCCTCTCCCTCTAGCTCACCCCTCTCCTGCGCTCGGGAGAGGGCCTCTAGCCGCTCTATGCTCAGCCTCACGAGAGCGGAATGAGCCCTCGTGCATGGAACGCGCGCGCACCGGTAGCTGTGACAGCGCTGTAAGCGCGTCCTATGGTAAAGATATAAACAACCGTTTAGAGTACCGTTGGTTGAGACTAGCTGGAGACGCCAGAAAGTCTGGTCGGTACCATTTTGAGTGTTTGTGCGTATGGCGCGTGCTTTGCTCGCCTTCCTAAGTGACACAAACGCACGTGCTGGGCTGCGAGATCGTGCGCAGGGCTGTGAAAGTGTCAACAAATTTAGAATCGCCTCAAGAGTGGGCTGGCGTATCTAGACTTGTACACGTTACTGAAAAATAGTAAGGAATTACATTTACAATTACTCAAGCCTAAATTGTAATTTATTACAATTACAATTACCCTCCCATTAAAGTAACTGACCGTTACCCCAAAAAGTAATCCGTTACTTTCGTGGCGTTACTTTCAACAATATTGTCCTCAGGTAAGAAACAAAGGGAAGAGGGTTATTCAAGTTCTTATTGTTGCAACCTGTTCCATTTAATGACCTTCAGTATTTCAAGCAACAGATGGCTGTCGAAAGTCTCGTCAGACATTTTGCCTTATTTCTTACTCAATATGTCGACTGCTACGCTGAACACCATTTGAACTGAGGCACTGGATGAGAGTGCCACATTGTTCCTCACGAATGCTTCATGCTCTGCATTGAGTTTTTCAGCGAAGCAATGGAAGCAGGCACGTAGCCATGATTTTGTTTCGGGGGGGGGGGGGGGGGGGGGGGGGGGCGGAGCGTTGTCTCGTGTTGTGGCATTATGAAAATGGTCATAGTCACTACAACCGAGAAGGTCATTGTTAATTCTTTTCTGTGCACTTACCGCCTCGAGCTTCTCGAAGAGGCACACAATCACTTGGTGTCCTCCTCTCCCCGTCTTCAATCGCAAAAAATAAGAAACAAAAAACAAGGGGACTAAAAAAAACGGATATAACACCCCCACACTTTTTTTTTTTGTAGAAATGTTCATTTGGATTTTTTGACATTGTTGTTAGGGTCTAAAAAATAGATTCAGGGGCTTGGTGTTGCAAAAAAAGGCTTTGCGGAACTGAAGAGTGCCAAGCCTCTCTTTGCGCTGGTCAATTCGCGTGACAGTGTCACTGCGCTCGACTTTACCAAAATAAAAACAACCCTTTTTTTAAAAAAGGGGGGGGGGGTGTTCTGAAAAAAAAATGTAACGGATTACAAGGAATCCGTTACGTAAAAAATGTAAGGAAATTACTTTAAAATTACTCTAGAAAATATGTAATTATTCCGTTACTAAATTACTGAAAAATGTAAGGGATTACAAGTAATTTCGTTACTTGTAACGGATTACGTACAAGTCTGGGCGTATCTAGAGTGTGCCGGCCACCTGACGAACGCATAACTCCGCACCCGTTTGATGCTATTCAGCATTAACGTAGATAATCATTCCCAGAGGATGGGTTCTGCTGATTTTCTATACAAGATTCATTTCTCCCAGCAATAATTAGTTCGCGAGAAGTTTGCGAAAAGTTTGCGACTAAAGATGAAAGCCATATTTCTCCAGTATTTGTTTTTGCATAATATACAGAACGCCATAATAATATTTATGGTTAATAACGATATGTCGTCTAGCCCTATTCTAGTTAAAAGCTTTAAATTAGCTCATAGATTACCGTGTGCGATAATAAGAGCTGGCGTCTACGATGGTAGATTAATACGCCATTACTACCCTTACAGGTGCACTAAAGTTTTTTTCTTGAAAAAGATAATTGTTTTTTGGTGTTATATTGCGTAAAAGGTGTCAGTTAAGATTTATATCCAGTTCCAGATTACAATATTGCCTACTGATGTCACGGAGGTAAAAATTGTGCAAACTCCTTTCCTTCGGGATCTATTTTTTTTTCTTTGAACCTTACGATTGTTTTGAGCACATTGTGCATTTTATATTGACAAAGACGCAAAACGTTAATGGTACAAAAGGCGTAATACTGAAGTTTCGCTTCGAAACCAGCTAACTATATTTTTCCTCGCTTTTTGCCGGACCCCGAGTGATGTGTCCGCCCGACTCCGTTAGATGGACGGATGAACCGAGGAATATCGATCGTATCCTTTATAACGGGCGGTAGCTTATACGCCACCCAGCAGCGGAAGGCTCTCGCGGTTCGTCATCCTCCATTTGTCGGGCGTCGCGCGCCGTAACGTCGACGGTCGCCCCGATCACGCGTTGGCCGACGCTGGCTGCGAATGGAGTCTTTACAGAACCTCAAGCGCGACGCGACGTAGCACAGTGTAGCCTATCGGGTCCAGCCAACATCACCTACAGAACGCCTCCGCATGGTCTCCTCTCCCTCTATGAAACGTCGTCAGAGTTGGATCGCGCTAACTTGACTCGTGAGCGACAACCCAACCTTCGACGCGCTGACTGGAGACGAGCCCCAGTAGAACACTGACAGAGTACTCGTGCCCAATCTCACGCCTCGATCGATCTGACTGGGATGACCCGTGTGGAGGCCAGGTGGTGTTGGTCCAGCGCGTCGATGTAGCTCACGACGGAAAGGCAAACCGCATACCTCCGCACACCGATGATGGTGGCTGTCCCAAAAGCCCTCGCGTGACAGCCCCGCTCGAAGTCTGGATGTCGGGGCCGTCGGGACCATGCAGGAGTGTGTGAGACGCTCATTTCTGCGATCTGAACCTGCCGTTCTTGCCGTGTGTTCCGTGCTGTTACCGTGTTCCTGTGTTGGAGTGCATACTAAACGTTTGTGCGATCGACTGGGCGAGTTTGTGCGTGGACGTGGACTGCTACGGTGCGCTACTCCCAGACGTTTCTTGGGCCTAATGCGCCTAATGCGCGTTGTTTCGGCACCGAGCTGGAAGGTCGAAAACGCGCCGGAGGCGTTTCGATCGAAACAACAAGCGCCGTCGAATCTGCGGAACGGCGAACCCAGTGAAACGTCTGCTATTTATTCGGCTGAGAAACTTTCAACTTGGCATACTGGTTTGTGGAGAGTAGATTGTGCGCTGTCAATGAGATTAAATCCTGCATTGTTTTAATGGGATTCATAAAGTGCACTCTTAGAAATAAGGTGTACGAGTACCTTTGTCCATATGCTGACGCCCCAAAACAACAATTCGACGTTCAGTTACCGTTGTCTAACGCGACGATACAAACTTTCACGAGCGGCTTCATAGTCGAGCGATATAACTTATTAGAATTGCAAATGTACGCATAAAGGATACAGTAAGAACAATCAAGGATTTTTGGTGCCCTGCAAATACCTCAGTGTTTTTGTTTTTGTTTTTGTAGTCTTTGATACGCACATTAGCATCAAGAACAATCAAGCCGCTCGTGCAAAAGTTGGTATCGCCAGCTCGACGTCAGTGTACTGAACGTTGAAATGCAGTTTTGGGGTGTTACATAAAGGCGTACCCTCTGCCCCTTATTTCTGATAGTGTGCCTTAAATTTTTTGAATGCGTACTTGCGTAATTTAGGCGTCGTACGCTCTCTTCGTGCTAGTTTCTGGTGTTAACGTGAACGGCTATTTCTGATGATAGCACACAGGTCATCTATCAGAAAGAGGTCGCTGTGGAATATCGAGTGCATCGCTTCCATCAAAGTATCCCGGCGAATTCACCGGGAGTCGATTCGACACGACTCCAGCGAACCTGCCCGGCGGCTAGCATCAACAAAAGCGATATTGTGATTTTTTGTTTGTTTTACCCTCGCCCTTTTTTGTGAAATTTCGGAGAAAATAAATGCTGGTGTGCACTCGTCATCCACATCATTAGCTCACTTTCGAACTGCTAACCGCTGGCCCAAATCGCTGCTTTGAAGCATGGCCACATGACACGGACGAACCACACACACCTATCGTATCATTTGTACTCTAAAATAAAGCCCGTGCGTCTACTTTCCCGCACAACACTCTGAGAGCCAATCACCGCAACTTACGGATGCAGCTCAGCGAATGACGATGCCGAAACATTTGTTTAGATAAAAAAACGCTGACCGAGTTGACTTTAAGCCCTGCAAAACGTCACGCTGCACTGCGTATGCTTAATGTCACAACTCAGACTGCGTTTTTGGTCTAAACATATGTTTCCGGCATCGTCATTCGCTGGAGCTGCCTCCGTAAGTTGGAGGTGACTTGACTCTCTAAGTGTTATGCGGGAAAGTAGAGGCACTGGCTATTTTAGAGTGTACCGACCGGGAAAGGAAATTACGCAACTCGAGACGATGCGGTTGACACGTCGTTTTGCGCTGGCTCGCGTTGTGTTCGTCGACGTTGGACTATAAAACAGCCTTGTCCGCCGAAGGATTTCTAATTATAACGGCCTCAGATTGTGAATCACCCGGTGCACGTGCAAAGAACTGCTGGAACGTAGTTCGTCCGAGGAAGCGTGCAGCTTGGGACTCCTTGGAATCCCGAACCACTCCGCTGATCCGTCCGCGCGCGCACCTTCGTCGACCGCTTTACACGGGAAATTTGCTCGAGAAAGAGCCTGTCAGCGACCTTTGAACATTTCTTTTTAAACAGGAAAATAGGAAAAGCCCGATTGTAATTTTTAGGTTTATGGGATTATTTCAGCGCGTAGATAGCGTTACCACCATACAATGACGATCTGAGAAACCACTTCAGTGCCCCTTAATCGTTATGGCGCTGTGCCCGACATCAGCAAGGGGCCCCCATCTGTGACGTTACGGGAAGAGCGCTCCAGCCCTAGGTACAAGTGGTGGTGGTCGGAAACGTCCTCTCTCCTTGCTGCATCATCGCAGGGGCCCCTGAAGACGCGCAAGCCAAACATGGAAACAAGGGACCTCGTTTCCCCAGGGGCTGTCAATGGCAGATCATTCTTAATACCGTATTGAAGTGCAACCATTCAAATGTCTGTTTAAAAAAATACTCACATTTATGCTTCTCTGTAATGCGAAAGTAGAGTGTATCTTGATATATCTTGATTTTTACGGAATACTGTGGTAGAGAATTTGAGAAATGAAATTGTGTATATATTGATATTTTTTCAACAAATTGCAAAACGATAGAAGGCACGCGAAAAATTTTACGGCTCTCTGAAAAACTGCACAAATTCGACAGGGTTTTATGTTTCGGTTTGCAATCGGAGCGCATCTGGCCCCGACGCTACCGGGCCTCGTAGAGAAATAGTGCAACCAGCCTCTGCTGCATTGCGCGAGGACAGCGCAGCAGAGGTTGGTTGCACTATTTCTCCACGGGGCGCGGTGCCGTCAGGGCCGAGATGCGCTCCGATTGTAAACCGAAACTTAAAAACCCGTCGAATATATGCGGTTTTTCAGAGCCGTAAAATGGTGTGCGTGCCTTCTATCGTTCTGCAATTTGTTGATTTAGTGCTTTTCGCTGATGCTGAGCAATTTCCTGATTGAAACCATGCCCTTAAACACAATATTACAAAAAGATAATTACGCAAAAATAATTAACAATTTAATTATCCCAGACTTTGATCATTTTCCTAAATCGGCCCCTGGCCCAGGACCAAAACGACACAATCCTTTTTTCGTTGCGAGGCGTAGTTTTCGCAATATCGAATTTGTCCACTTTTCGTGAAACACCCTGTATATATTATGCGTACTGGCGTGTGTTCTTGGACCAATTACTTCATATTTAGATACACTCTCACCTTTCCCCAAGATGGCGGCTTGAGAACTTCCGACCCACATAACGGGAACGTGACCCAGAATTCTAACTACTGACTAGAAAGTCGGCAGTTAAAAGGGTCTGCACTTTACTGAGGCTGTCAGAAAAAGAGTTCGCTCTCCAGAGCCTAATTCGACTAGAAAGAGAAGAGATGACAGAATGCAAGAATAGGTTGACTTCCACCTGAAGTGAAGCATAACAGAAAGGTTCTGGCAAAAAAGCTTAACGGATTTAAGTTCGATATTACAAGCAACATGCATACGTGAAGGCAAACATGATAACCAGGCTCAGTGTCATGTGGGGGTTAAGTGCTCACGACAACTGTTCTCGAGAATTATCAGTCGCGCAAACCGAAGCTCTTCACTGCACCCGCGACTCCGGACGGAAGCCTTCTGGAACTACTCAAGTGGATTTGGAGCTTGCTAGAACCATGGCAACCAGCCTCGGTCTCGCGATTGCGGAAACGAAGACGAGAGAAAACAAATTCTCTAGTGTGTGCTGCGCCAGGGAATTACTTCCTCCTGCTTTATTTCCATGCAAATATCGATGTATCTCGTCGCTAGTGTTTCGAAACGTTGTTGTCTTAGCAAGAAAGAACAAAAAGAATATTGCGAACAGGCGAAATACGGCTTACTGTTGTTTCGTACACGAATCAAATCTGCCATTTTCTAGTTGACATCTCCGAAATTTCTTTGATCAGTGTCTGGGCTTGGTTGTAAAGCCGTCCTTAGTACTTTATGATTTCTCGAGAGAAAAGGTCCTTGAGTGAATCCCTGCTTTCTGCAATTGTCAAAAATATACTTTTCATTTGAGTGATTATAGTCACTGGCGCTTGGATATAATATTAATAATAATAATTATTATTATTATTATTTATAAGATGCATGTCGAGGCGAGTGTTGATCATCTCGGTATCACTCTACAGTCAACGAAAATGGGATACGAGACAATAAGAATGCCGACATAAGAATCAGAAAGAAAGAAGCGTCAATGTGATATATGCCTCGCACTTGGCGTTTTCTTGAGATACCAGCGATTATAGCGGAATTAATGTCCACTTGATCATCGCCGTGCGCGGAAGTTTGGGATTGTTTCCAAAGGGTGGTCCCTAAACGGACAAAGATATGTTTGCTGAAATTAATGTAACAACATAGATTTTAAAACATCGGCAGAGACACTTAACACTGCTAGCGTGTGGGAATGCGAAAGCACGACGCGCACACTAGGCACAGATTTAGTGAGCCGGAACCATGGTGCTGCCGTGGAGTCGGGGAAGCGTGCTCGTCTCGCAACCCGGGAGGCTCGAGTTCGATTCCCACCCAGACCGAAATGCACGAAATTCGCTTTTCAAAGCCATGATATTTACTTTGTGTGCAGGAACCTCCTGAAATGTGTTCTCACAGCCTAATTAGCATTTGTGGTGCCATTTTGCTGCTGCAGACAACGCCTAATGACTAGGCAATTTAGTTGCCCTACCTTCACCGGTTCACCAGCGCCCATCGAGGACACTTAAAGGGATACTTGTACGTAATTCTGAAATATACCCGTTGTATTGAGAAATAGCCTGAGATATGATACACAATATCCGTAAATGACAATCGCAATTTTTTCAGTATTTTTGAGCCTGATGGGATCGTGGGTTCGTTTATGTACGGCCCAGTTCAAGGCTAAGCGCTCGGAGAGGCAGACGCTGAAGCACGTCAAGCATCCGGCGCTATTTTGACGTAGTCTTTCTTGGGATGAGCCAATGCCGCGGTGGTGAGCTGAGAGTTGCTGATAGCTCAGCCCGTTCCAGCCACCAGAAGCGGTCTGTGTCGCACGGAACGACTCGGCTACCGCACCACCAACTTTTCTAAAGCGTTCTCTTTTGGGTGAATTTTGAGTGACTGGGTTAATCTTCTATCATCTGAGATGGAGAATACTTGTACGCTCGGGCTTCACAAAGAGCTTCGTCACTCCCCTTGCCTTGCGTCGGCGCGTAGAGCTGTCAGGGATGACGGCAGGTCTGGGCATGTATAGTTCTAGGCGGGGTACGGTATCGCTCAATACACTGATCAGGGTTCCTAGACGGGGCATACAAACGAGGCTGAGCGATATTCACCAGGTGCTCTTTGGCGAACCGTTTGAACTACGTTTGCAACTGCATGACCTCGTTTCTTGAGCGCATATTGGTGTGTCCGAGTGTGATACTGCTCCTTTAAACGCGTGTATAGACCAAAAATAAGAGCCGGAAATTCAGCGAGTAGTTCTGCAAAGGCTTTCACATTAAAATATTATAGCGAGAAAGGCTGCGAAAATAACAAGATACAAAATGTACAGGCGCGCTGTTCAGTGGAACAAACAAATACGGTATAAAATTACTTTAAATAAATTCAGATACATTTCTCATTAATTTTGTAGCTACGAAAATGTAATCAAATTACATTGCATAATTGCCACTTAGGCAGAGTAATGACATTACGTGCAATTCACTTATCATCTGTTACTTTAAATTGCGCCATTACTTTGAATACCTTGAGGCAGTAATTCGTGCTCATTTTGTAGAGTATACACCAACACAGTGTTTACAAAACAAACTATCGTTTTTACCGCGTGTGCAGGAACCGGATCAGCTAGGGCTTGAGGCGCTGCGCATGCTGCAATTATGACAGCAACGCCACCATTGATAATACGTCAGAGAGCTGAGTTGTCTCTTGTAAAACTAAAGCTTCTTGTCACATGACATTATGTCCTCAAGTGTGAACCATACCGAACGGTGGTTTTGTTGGGGCACACGATATCAGTGTTAAACGTGAATAAGCTTCTTCTTTAGATATGTGACTCCAGGAAGACATTTGACTCACTCGGTTTCAATGTTTATTCAAGGGTTGAGGTATCGTACTAAAAGAGAGCTCTGTTTTCCGTCTTCCTGATTTAGAAGTTGTAGTCCGTGTGTCACTTTGTTTAGGTCGAGCCAGCGAGCTGGCAATTTCATACAAAGTATGGCCTAGAGTGAACCATTTTCCCTCCGCCCTAGTGGAGAGGAGGAGAACAGCTGCTAGCTTTATTCAAGCGCTCAAAATGGGAGAGGAACGCGTGCCTGTACCCTCCACTGCATTGCCAAAGTTGTCCTTGATGTTGTCAACCTAATCTCAGTCTTCCTTTCGGGAGCATTTTCCCGTACGAAGGCTAGGATTTTTTGTCACCAAGGGCCCAGTTAATTTAAGCAGCATCTCAGGTTGGGAATGGCGCGAGATTCCACAGATGAGCCTTTCCCAACAAACCAAGGACAATATGTGCTTGTAGGCTTATTCCAGATAAACTTCCAAGGAAGGCGCGAAGACGCCTACGAAGCAGCACCTGCACACTGAAACGCACAAGCATTACCATTTGACAAAACTGGAATTATTATTTATTGGTCCTTTGTTGTTTGACCTTGCTTGACGAAAGCACAAGGCAGAAGTCTGTTTGTCACTGTCTCTCAGGTTTTAATTATGAACACTCACTGGTGACGTGCCCGTCGCCTTGTAGTCATCGCTGGCGCACTGTGAGCTTGGGATGAACGGTGGAAACTTCTCGTTTGTTGGAGCAGTCACACATCTATGGAACGCCCTTAAACGCAACCGTTCACCACGCGCAGAAAGGGGCGGTCGGTAGGTAAAGGAAGGTGGTTGATTGGTTATGGGTTAGCCTTACAGCTCACTTCCCGAAAAAACTGGAATGGGCAAGTACAGTATCGATGATGAGGCGACGCGTGAATCCTGTGGCCCTTACAGGTTCGTAAGCCATTGCCTTCCAGCGAAGTCTACACGCTAACTTATCCTTTGCCTTTCAGCCGCCTAACGTACGTCTGGTAACTCTTCGTTCAAGGCTGCGTTCAGGTGGCCGTCGATTATTGCCAGTATACTGCAACATTTCACCATGCAAATATTTTCCTCTTCTTTCTTAAAGCTTTAGAAGCAGGTGTTACACCTTTAATTTATTGAACCAAAGTGATTTCAAAAATGTGGTCATTTGCAAATTTTTTGCCTAGACATAATTCATTTCATTATTCAATTACTAGCTGAAACGCTCATTAAATTACTCGTTTACTCCAAAAAGTAATTTAAATACAGTAATGTCATTACTGCCATCTAATGAGAAACGAACCAGCTGTATCCGACATTAGGTAGTGATATTGTCACGAATGACAATGGGTCGATCTCCTCAACGTTCCACGCATGCGTATTTTCCTCCTGCTTGTAGTTCATGGAGGCAGACGCGTTAAAGAGAACTCATGCCTTGCATCATTCTCTGCCTGCAAAATTTCGAGCAGGGTGTCGCGCGTGCAGAAGACTACAGCTCCACGATGCATGTCGGCAGCGGTGGCGTACATAAACTGGCTGGTGAGATCGGTCACAATGATGGGCGGTACTTTCAGCTGAAAAGAACTTCACGACTTATTTAATAGGAAGCGGCTGCTTAAAAGGCAAGGAACAGACGAAAGCAGAATGTCGCGGGCGTCAGAAGTCGGCGTGACAGCGAAGCCCAGCTGGGGCGAGCAGCTCCGCTGCCTTGCAGATCATAAGTTATGTACCCTCGTGGGTTTTCTGGTCATTCGGCGTAAACTTTCGGTGCGTAGAACGATTCGGAACTCTATCAGACGAAGCATTCTCAATGCAGAAGGCCAATTGAAAGAATAAATAAAGGACAGTCCATAACTGGAATCAAGACTTACACCTTCCGCGTGACGGTCAAAGCGCGATAACCACTCAGCTTTTTTTGTAGAAGTATTCAGTTACACGCGCGATCGAGCACTGGCAGGCGTTGTCCGGCATACCGCGTTCAGCTGGCCAGCGGGCAGCGCATTCGGCGTAAGTCGCTGTTGCTGGCTTCTGCCAGCGGTACTGGCGTGCTTCAGGTCATTCGGCGGTGTGTATGGTGACAGCGAAGACAGCCGGGCTTTATCTTGCGGAAGAGCCTTAAAGCGCGATACAAGGTGCGTTCAGGCCATACCCATGCTTTCAATGGGCGGAAGGCAGAGCAAAAAGAGTTCAGAAATAAGGACTTGAAGGCTGCATTTCTCGCGCATCATAATTTGACGAGCCCCGAAATCATGTTTTTTGGCCATCCGCGTCCTGTTTTT